>JAODUD010000039.1:8729565-8744690 GCA_026784285.1 Stomatorhinus walkeri | reverse complement strand
ATATATATATGAAAATAATATTATGCATTAATTAGGTTGAAACAAACAAAAGCATGATATTAAAAGCATGAATGGAATGTTGTAGAGTCACTCCCCACTCCCTTTAAATTCGAAAATATTATTTAAAGCTGAGGTGGCCTTGAGGGATTTGGATTCCTATTCCGAGGTGAGGGATTTCAGTATCTGCCCTGAACTCACGCAGTGTGAAGTGCTGTATAAATCAGATTTCCATTTCAAAGGCCGTCGGAATAAAAGTTTTTCTTAACTAGTTTTTCCCGAACCCGCCGGCTGAGGACACGGCTCGCAGAGTGAGCGGGGGAGGATCCCGCCTCCAGTGGCTCGTGCGGCCTGTCGCCGTCATTCTGCGCCTCTGAGACGTGCATCTTGCTCACGCCGATGCCTTTCCTTCATCACTGTCATCATTTCCGCTTTCTGCTGTAACTCATGTCATTTCCCCCCCAAAACACCATAAAAACAAAGATGAATGACTTTAAGATCATATTTATAGCTGATAATAACATGCAAAGAAGGTTATGCAATGCCTTGGCAATGCTGGATGTTTGGTTAAATATGGATGGTTTATTTAGGCATCATTTTGATTAAGCACATAGATGTAAAGCAATTTCATATATTTAAACCTGCTGAATCTTCAAACCTGATTGGTCAGAAGGGTACTAATTAATATCCTATAAAGTAGTGCCAGTCAGGCAAATCACAGTAGTAAATCACTGTGCTATTAAGATCTTAACTAACGTTACTTAAAATTCCAGAAGGAGAGTACAATTTAAAATCAATAGAAACTAATCAGAAATGCTTACTCTTTGGTAGACAATAGTAATTTCTACTAGTGTGTTTTCAGGTGCATCTTTGCTTTTTCAAAAATTATAACGCCTTGCTTGTCATGCATTAACACTTAAATTACTACGTGCAGTGTATCTTGGTACTGCTTTGAATAAAAAACAGTACTCTTTGCTTGTAATGGCAGTGGGTTACAATCAAGCCTTTTGCCCTCAGTGGAACATTCCAGTATGTGTCATATTTCTTAGCTCGCTAGCAGCGCTGTGGTCAAATGAAAATGGCCAGCTAAAGGTATCTCTGTCTAGGTACCAAAGTGCTCCATATCATTTGATGATGAAGTAAACTGACACTGTATCCTTGAGGGGTGATTCCAGACATTCCAGACTACAAAACGTTTCTGCAGAACGCCACAAATTCTGCCTTGAGAATGCAGAGCTTCAGATGGAATTAATCTGACCGGGTGAAGTTCTCCGTGAGGTTTGCTGACACAGACAGTCATCGTTAGTACAACCATATTGAACAGGGCCCTTCAAATATAACAAAGAATTACTGTAAAAAAAAAACTCTAGAAGCTTTAATAGAGTATTACAGCTTTAACAGAACTCCACAGCCAGAAATGCGCAGAGGTCCAGGTACTTTTGTACAGACAGGTATTCTCCATTAACATATAATAAAATGCATTCAGAGAAAGGGATTTATGAAATGCTAATCAGACTACAGTTTACTCCCGATTTTAAATGTAAATCTATTCTGTCCATTAAAGTCTTTCAGCTCTGTGGATTAGTACAATCTGATCTTCATTAGACTGTGCAAACATTAGGCTAGGACGTCTGCTGAAAACTGAAAATAATTCTGTACAGACAGATATTCTCCTTTAATATTTAATAAAATGCATTTATGGAAAGGGATTTATTAAACACCAGTCAGGCAACTTTTTGCTCTCAGTTTTAAATTTAAATCTATTCTGTCTATTAAAGTCTTTCCGGACTGTGGATAAGTACAGTCTAGTCTGTGCTGGGCTGAACAGACTTTAGGTGATTTATTTCATGACAATTTATGTTATGAAAATTATTATGTACCAAAGAGTAACCTGAGTGGAACTAAGAAGTGTAATGGCTGTCACCTCATGGCAGCACGTGTTCAACAACTGATGAGTGAGTTCTGGCCAACTAACAGATACCAGACGGAGTTTCTATTCATTGTTTGTCTTTAAGCAATGGGCATGATCTGTGTAAAGGTTGGAAGACTTAGTATTTAGGAGTATACCATGGTTTTTATAAAATAAGACGCAAATAATTATTTATGAACAATATAATGACCATATTGTCATCAAGGACAATACATTTTTTCCTATAATCAGCTGAGGCCCATTAGATCATTTCAAGCTGAATGAAATGATCTAACCCCCCCCCCCCCCCGAGCCAATGGGTAAATACTGCACAGGACACACCCGTCTCAGGATACTCTGCTGTCTGGCAGTCAGAGATGGACAGAGGGAGGCTGAAATGTGAGACTGAGGACCTGCATGTTCACCAGGGGGCAGACATGGTCTGGTGATCATAGTGACGTCCACAGGTTCTGCCACACCCCCTTGGACGGTATATGCTGTCCAAGAAACAGAACATTTTGGACAGGCCGCCTCAGTAATTGACCAAAGATCGCTATGATTCTGCACAACTTTCTCGTAATGACACTTTGAATAAATGTCATGTCTCCCAGTGCAAACACAAAAGCTACATTTTAGTACGCTTGTCAATTGCCATTGGGGTTCATTTGGTTCATGCATCTCAGAGTCCTACACAAGTTTACCTGGAGGTTTCATGAAGGCATGTGGCAAAGATGCAAGGAAATGTCAAACAGGAAGACAGATTTTCAGCCTTCCAGGGCTAAATTTTAAGTGGACATTTTGTAAATTTTCCAATTTTGTATAAATTTGAAGATTTCCTAGCAATCTGCTTTTGCATATTTGAATTGTAAAAATGCCCAAAAAAGGAACTTTATGTTAAGTAGCCTTTTAAAGTCTTGCTGCTGTGACAGTCCACCATGTATCATCCTTTGATGATGTCAGCACTTTTATCACCTCTCCTGCTGTTACGCTGGATCACACGGTCCTCTGTATCAGTCACACTCAAGGCATATTAGTGGGTCATCGGTGATGGGGACGCCTGAGATGTCATGACATAAACAGTCAGTATTCAACGACAGCTAGTGCATCACTGATTGTGGGTGGGAGTGGGTTCAGACACATACAGGCGAAACACACACACACACACAATGCTTTCGAGGTAAGACAGGCACAAGGTCTACTCTCGATATGAATATGAGCTATTGCCAAAAAATAAGATGTGTTTATTCACTGCAGAATACCATTATCTTTAGTATTGTTGTGGTTTTCAACACCACTGTATCATTGTGTCTGTTTTAGGAGAATCAACACAAATGTTAACTGTACAAAAGTCATAACAGTTACATTGATCGTAGAGTTCAATAAGGCAAAATAATTAATCTGAAAATCCTTGGCAATGCAGGTGAGATAATGAACAGGCAGAATGTACCCCAGGTGGGGTTATACTCATGAGATAATGAGTGTACCCCAAGCAGAGTCATGCTTGTGAGATAATGAGTGTACCCCAGGTAGAGTTATACCCATGAGATAATGAGCAGGCAGACTGTACCCCAAGCAGAGTCATGCTTGTGAGATAATGAGTGTACCCCAGGTAGAGTTATACTCATGAGATAATGAGTCTATCCCAAGCAGGGTCATGCTTGTGAGATAATGAGTGTACCCCAGGTAGAGTTATACTCATGAGATAATGAGTGTACCCCAGGTAGAGTCATGCTCGTGAAACCTGCTATATCCCCTGAGAGCCAGAGCTGATATTCCATGCACTTAAAAAAGCTGAGGAATTTTCAAGGCTTTTCATACATGTTTCATGGTGCTAAAAATTCTCTATGAAAGTTACTTTTGCATCTCTTTTGCTGGCATGAAATTTAGGAACACAGTTGTTAGAGCTAGCTGAAGTGGGGCTGAATTTACATTGCCTGAAGGAGACAAGCTGTAACTTCCTATGGTCCCTTCACCATCTAGTCATTCTGAGGATTCATTTGGAGCAGAACTTTATGTCACATTTTCCCTTTAGAGTCTAAGATTTGCACTGACGGCATATGACTGTTGTCTAATTTTACTCCTGCAAAACTGGTCTGAAAACTGAACTTGTTCAGATTATCATAGTATGGTTTCTGTAATGTCTCCCGTCCCCATGAAACAACCATCCTATTGTTAAATCCTGCTCTATCGCTCTCACACTAGGACTACTTCTGAGAAACACAGTTCGAGATAATGACTGCTGTAGTCTAATCGTTTTTATTGAGGGAGTAAACATTTGTACGTCAAATAAATTCATATCTGATGAGTGCTGACGTCATTCGCTGACTTAAATCTGCAGACACAGCAGTATTATTTCATTTCTGTTAGCTAACAGGTGCATTGGGACTATAAGAAGATAGACGTTATTTTCTGGGACAGTGCAAAGCTGTCTGAGAGTTTTCAGTTATGAATTTCAACTTTGAGGCATGGCTTGATTCAAGATTCTGTGAGCCAAAATAAGCAATGTAATTCAAGCATCCCAGATATTTTATTGGCTACGTGCAACAAGAGAATTGCAATGATTGCTAGTTCAGTTATAGAGTACAATGAACTAACAGTATATAATAATCCATACTTTTATTGATTCCTGTGGAAAAATTTGTAGAGTAAGTTGTCCATGAAGGGCAGCCACCAGTAGTGGTACATTGGGAACTGGGGGTTAAGGGCTTTGCTCAAGGACCCTCAGACATGCAGAGGCTGGGTTTGAACCAGTGACCTTGATTACAGGCACAGCCTACTGAGCCACACACTGCCCCTTCAATACATAAGTACTTAAATAATAATAAAAGAATAGACGTGCAATAGTGAAAACAACTAGACATTGCATTTCACATAGACTCCAGATGTATGTAATATTGCAGTAGCCCAGATTTGCCTTTCTTATCCCTTCCGTTTGGGCTATCCTATAGGTGACATAGGCAACCGCCATGGGCACCATGTCATGAGGGGGTGCCATCTTGTCAGCCAATTTCAATTTGCTTTGGATGGTGGGGGGCCGCAAGTGGTGATGCTTGCATTGGGTGCGACATTGGCTAGGACTGGTAATGCCTTCCTTAGCCATCTCAGGAAGTGATGACACTCATGCTTTCATGAGGATTTATCTCAGTCCATCTCAGGCTTTCTGATATCTGGAGTCTGAGGCACATGAACTTGCTGACGGTTTACACTGGAGAGCTGTCAGTGGTGACTGGTGAGTGACTTCTGCTGTCCCCTCTGAAGTCTAACAGGCTGTCAGTGGTGACTGGTGAGTGACTCCTGCTGTTTCCTCTGAAGTATAACAGTCTTCTTTGTTTTACTGATGTTCTGGGGGAGATTATATTGGAGGCACCATCCACACGCTCCACCTCCTCACTTCTTTACGAGGATTCGTCACTATGGATACTAATGAGACCGGTTATTATGGTATCATCAATAAACTTGATGATGTGAATGCTTCTGAATTTAGTCACACAGTCATGTACGTAGTCTTGGGGAGTCCCAAGGTTGGAGAGAATGAGGCTTTCTTCATGATATTTACCACCTGGAGCCAGTAGCAGGTGGAGTTGCTGAGAACCTGTGAAGTTCAACCACCTGCTTGCCAGGCACAATGGTACTGAAGGCAATGCTGAAGTTGAATAGCATCCTGGTGTAGATCCTGTTGTCCAGAAAGACAGAGGCATCTACTGACCTGTTCCTCTGGTATGCAAACTGTAGGGGTTCCAGAGCAGCGGGTTCAGGACTGTATGTGTCCAGAACAATGCTGCCGATGTGTGCTGGGCGAAGTTAATACTGAAGTTAATGCTGTAGTTATTCAGACAATGTACTTCTGATGTTTTCACCAGGGGCACAATTGCACAGTGGGATAGTGGACAGGAACAAAAATGTGAAGATGTCAGTGAAAACAGGCCAGCTGTGCCCTGCATGTCTGTCTTCAAAACACAGGAAATGATGTAATCAGGTCTGGCAGATCTGCGGTCTTCGACCTTGCTCAATGTCCTCCCCATGTCCTGTTCAGGCACTTGCATCACAAATACTCCTGGTTTCCATGGACCTTTGGGTGAGTGGTTCATATTTTGATCCTCAAACCTTGCATAAAATTGTTCAGCTTGACTGGTAGTGTGACATTAGGAGCTGTAATCTGACGCTTCTGTCCTGTGTAGCTGGCGAGTGCGGTAGGCCCTGCGTCAGCATCCCCATATTGCGATTCCATCTTCCTCTCATATTTGGATCTCCTGAACTGCTGATGGTTTCTGGAGTTGAAAACATCAGATCATTCTTCCAAGCCACTTTAAGTAATTGTTGATCCTGGGTTTTGGGTTGAAACACTAGAAACACAAGTATCAACACAATGCTTGATATAATGTGCATATGTTGCAGTCTTTGCATTCAAAGCAGTCAGCAAGGTGCTGCTCCACAGATCTCCCAGTGGGGGGGGGGGGGGATCAGCTGTTGTTTATATCCCGGTCGCAGCGGGGCGGAGGGTGGTTGGACCTGCAGACACAGCAGGGCGTGTTGCTCCCCTTTAATGCTACACCGGTAGTCGTGCTCTGGCGTGTTCCTGACTCCGGCTGCTGTTGTGCTGTGCTGGTGAATCTTCCACAGCACTTTTTAAAGTCCCCCTTGATGATTAATCAGCCTTGGGGTTCACCCTCCTGTCTGCTTATCACGCAGTACGACTGACAAAGCATTTGCTTGCAGCTGACTGGATAACGGAGCATAATTCCTGTAGCAGGTAGCAGGGCCAACATCTAACCATAAGGTGCTCATGCCGTGTATGAGAAGCCCTTTGTGTTCTTCTGTGGGGGTCTTTCGCTGCATGATCCTGTTCCGAGGGCTTTTATTCTGCTTTCATTAAGCATGTCAGCCAAGAGTTACCGTCCTGTAACAGAGGTGGGCTGGCGGGTCAGTGCCCAGCTTAGTCTTAGCAGGGCGAGAGATCACATTACTGTTGGCTGGCAGAGCCGCCTTCCAGGGCTCCTTGCCAGCAGAACTGGCCTTTATTCTGCCTCTGTGAGTCAGTGTTATACCTTAAATGAGATCACTCTATTCCTCCTTAGAGGCCCCCTCTCGGGCTCAAAGGTCCAGGCTCTTACGTAGCCTCCATTTTCCTCTACTGTACTCAAGGAAAACCAGCTCTCAGGTAACCAGCTTCTTTTTGAGTACAAAACAAAGGCGACGGTGGGAAGGCTCGCCACACGATGCACTCGTGCTTGCGAAAAGCTTTGCTAAAGTTCCACGCATCAGACCATTTGTTCAATGAAAGGGGACCTGATTTGATCTAATTTTCTGGTGATACAAAAAAAACGCAGCGGTAAAGTCACAAAGCGACGGTGACGCCAATTTCAGTTAGCAGAAGACACTCGATATGGATGAATGCAAAGCCACTTTTGCAGTAACGTGCACCACTTGTATTATATTAGAGACAGAAGAAACAGCAACGATTTAAAAGAAAAGAATTTACAGGCTTAAGCAGATGCTTTATGTCCAAATCACAGTACAATGAAGCAGTCAAAAGAATAACAAACACAAGATCCAGCCCCATTTATTTTTTACTTTAAAACAAAGATTCAAGAACAGGTCAGAAATGCGAAGCAGCTGAGATCTTTTGCTGCTCCACAGGGGACGTGGAATTATCTTCCCATTTGGCTGGTTATGGCACACGACTTCTATTATTTCAAGTTTGCAGTTCAGAAAATGTAGGTTTGTATAACCTGCATGTATAAATCTAAAGGGACAACATTGCATAGTACTTGTGCTGCAAATAGGCCCAGGAGCGAACACCCACAGCAGTCTGAGCAAGAGAGACAGCGAGCGGTGTCAGTGAGCAGCGTGTGGGCATGGCGGAGAGCAGCAGCAATACAGGACCTTGACGGGGAAACAGGAGAGGCAGCCAACTTGACGTTCGGTGGAAGCTGCCGACCGCGGTACAGGAAGCTCCAGCTGTCGGGAATGAATAGGCTTCAGTCGGCCCTGTCAATAGTGACGTTCGCCTTCACTTCCGTGAATTAGCTCAGCTTGGCGCTAATACGGGGCGGGGTGGTGGGGGGGGGGGTCACTTTTATACAATGAAAGGAAAACAGAAGCAGCCCTAATATCTCTCCAGATATTATGCATTTTATGAAAAGCACTGTAAAATCACCAGTACGGCACTGGAAATTCTTTTTTCTTCTGATGCCATCCTATTTAGTTAATATTCATAGGTTGTTATTCGGCATGTTTATGCAAGGGGAGGCGGTGGGCTGGTCAGGCAGTGTCCAAGCCCAGTCTTTGCAGGGAGAGAGATCACATTACCATTGGCTGGCTGGATTGTCTTCCAGGGCTATGTGCCGGCAGAGCAGTGGGATGCATCCTACACAAAAAATGTTCCGTTGGCATGGAAACCAGTGTGCTACTGCAGGCCGTCGTAAGTGGAGCAGGGTGTCTCAAAGCCAGGTGTGGATATGAGTGCCTGCTCCCAGTCTCCTCTAGCAGGACTTGTTTGGCCCAACGTCATTTTGTTTGAAAGTTGAAGGACAGCACTGGTGTTCTGGGCTTCCGGAAAGACCAGCCTGAGCGGGGAAAGCCCATTTCCCTGTTCTTTGAAGGCTGGAATTCCAGCTCAATGCTCCTGTTGGGAACACAATGACATGCGAGGCGGGGTTGATGCTATCGGCTTCTCTCTGGCCACGAGCACAATGTGGCAGTCATGTCTGGGATGAATTCCTCATTGTTTTAGGGAACGGTGGAGGGGGAGCTGTGGCGCAAGTCGGACTCTCTGACGCAGGTCCATCCTGGAAGCTGCACAGTGAGGTATCCAAAATTTCACAACCGCATGCAAGGGGGCACCATCTCCGTGATGCACCACTGTGTTGAAAGTCACACCTCAGTCACTGCCAGGTCGTTCAATTACATTGTGGATCTCCTAATGAAGCAGGCTAGTTCCGCGGCCGAGTAAGGTGCCAGTTAGTTGCATTGTTATGTTTAGCAAGGAGCAAGTGGCATGCATGGTTATCTCTAGCATAGTAGCATTTTTAGATGCCTTCTGTTGGAAGGTGCTCAAATTAATTATAAGTAAATTATACTATATTAATACTGTCAGACAGAATAGTGCCTATACAATTATAAAGAGCACAATGAAACACTGGAGGCAGCTGGAGACATGGACAAGAAGTCCATTGGGGTTCAGGCCTTGGTGCCAGTTATGGCTGCCAATGTTGGCTACCTTTATGGGGAAACTGAAGTGTAACTTAGCAATAGGACCACAAAATCAATACTAGAGCAGCTGAAGACACTAGGGCACAGGCCTCAAAACCAACTGGGGCGTGACAAACTACTCCCACACAAAAACACAAACTATGACTGGTCAATTTTTGGACAGAAAGCCGTATCAAATGAGCCAAGACAAGCAGAACAGGGTCAGTGTGATGTTTCAAGCCAAACAAGACCAAATTCAACAGAGCGTTGAACCCGAAACCTCAGTGGCTTCACTGGTAGAAACGCAATTTATTCTCAGCTACTACTGAAATAACCTTATTGCGAAGTATTGCGGCCTTTTTCAAGAAATCACTGTAGAGTTGCCCTAATCAGGCAGACGCAGCCTTTGTATAGACTGTGGAACATTCCGATGCTGTTTATAGTGTGTATATCTGCCATTTGTGAATAAGGGCTTTCTTTGATGTCTCGGCTTTGATCAGTGTCTGCCCTGCTCAAGGCCCCTGACAGGTGCCACGACTTAATTCCCTAAAAAGAGCCCGGTTTTGCCTGTCTTCCAGCCCGGCGTGTCCACCTTGCGCTGAGAGTGCCTGCTGTCCGCCTTCTAATTCTGTATACGCCGCAGGGCTAACAGTGATTCTCCCAGCAGTGTGAGCTTTTTAATGGTGTCATTTGGTGTAGCAGCGAAGGCTTCTTAAAGGTTTCTCTGCGTCACCCATGAATAACTGTTACACATTCAGGGTATTTAGCTTAGAAATGTCCAGCGAAACACCTTGCATATCGTAACTTCTAGCATATTAACACGGTATCAGTACAAAGACTGTACTGTCTTGCTTAGTTATGTGTCACAATCATCAAGATATAAAAACGGACCTTTGAACAGTGCTGCTTTTCCTCCAACGTGCCGCTGTGCTCCTCCGCTTCCGCCAGGAAGCATGAACTCTGCTTGTCTGAGGTTGGGGGTCTGAAGTAAAGGTCAAGTGGAGGTCACAAGACCCCTCTAGCTTGGTGGGACATTGTGTGATGGATGTTGTCACAGGCCGGAGTCCTGCCCCTGTGACATTACACCTGCCGTCCTGCTTCAGAGCTTCTAATGATCATTAATTCATAATCCAGGAGTCCTAAAGAACACAACCCTGCCCATGAGGTCCTCCCCCCAGGGTCACATGGACCCACCTCTGTCTGCATAGATGCTGCTGTGCTTTCACTGTGCATTAATAATATGCAAGCAGTGGATCGTTTGAATTGGCTAATGCCCATTTTCTGTCTGTGTGCTTACAGACTGTATTAAATTGTGACCATTACATATTCTCTATTTATATTCATCTATGATCTTGGGATGAATGTCACTGTGGCTAAAAAACAGAGAAAAATGGCATGAGACATTTGAAATCTGGATTTAAATGAACAATTCAGAATATTGAACATTCAGGCCTGCGTGTGTGTGTGTATGGTTGTCTGTGTGAGGTTGTGTGGATTATGTTGATATTACATTTAAAACCTGTTATTTTGATATTGTGGGGACCATTTTTCAGGTCCCCACAAAGATCTGTCAATACAATCAAAAAACTATAAAAATTCCAAAAGTTGTGTATTTTGTTTGGTTACTTGTGGTTAAGCTCGTCATGTTGAGTGTTAGACTTCTCCCCATGGAAATGAATCAACAGAGATATAATTGCAAATGTGTGTGTGTGTGTCTGGGTGTGGGGTGGTGGGGGGTGGGATTTGCTGTCCATTCATTCATTCCCTGCAGCATAATTGCATGTAGATATGCAGGACCCCAGGGAGACCAGTAAATTACAGCAGAGAATTCAATTTCAGTTTTTGATTCTATTTTTTTGTATAGCCTAACTCAGTTGCCCCAAAAAATACGTCAAACAAAGCTTTATATATGGACATAACAACAGTGTATAGTATGTCAACTCGAATATAAAAGAATGAAGAAGAGGCGATAAAAAATTATTTTGATGGTTATGGGGAGAAAATATTGCAAAACGTCATCCAAACTAATTGTATTTATGCAATATATAATGTTCAGATTAACTTTATTATTTGATATAGTGTCTGTATGTGTGTGTGTGTGTGTGTCTGTGTCTGTCTTTGTCTGTCTGTCTGTGTGTCTGTCTGTGTGTGTGTGTGTCTGTGTCTGTCTTTGTCTGTCTTTGTCTGTCTGTCTGTCTGTGTGTGTGTGTGTCTGTGCACACTTTTTTGATTGCATTCACAGATCTTCATGGGGACCTGAAAACTGGTCCCCACAATGTAATATAAACATAATCTACGCACACACAGACACGCTTATTTATTTCTTTAGTCAGAAATAAGAATATAAATGCCGTTGGACCCAGAGTGAGCAGTGAAACAGTATGCTTCTGTTTCACGACTGAACAGTCAGTGATTAAGCACTCAGTAGTACTCATACACAGACTATAATCATTTAGACTAGGAAAGGCTAAAATAATAAGTATTTAAATAATATGATCCTTTCCTTGGCTGACAGAGAGTTCCATAGACAAGCAACCCTGTACTTGAAGGCTTTACCACTAATGTTTTAAGACTTACCTTAGGAATTGCAACCTTCATCCTGCAACGAGAGACTCTGCAACGTATCTCTGCAATGTGAATCTCAGATAAACAGGGCCTGGTATTCATGACCTCTAAATGAGAAGAAGCGTTTTTAAAGGTGTCATACAATGCATTTTTTCAGTATTTTAAATTGTTTTCTGGTGCCTGCATAGAAGGTATGTGAACTTGGTTTGATCAACACCCAGAAGCAGTTTTCCAAGCACACTGACAGCCCAATTATTTGACCCTAGAATGCAACAGGCCATAGTTCCTTTTTTGCTGGGCTCATTAATATGTTGCTGAGCTCTGCTCTGATTAGCTGGTTTACAGTGAGGCACTGCGATGGCACAGAACTAAGGATGAAATGGTGATGCGGTAAATCACAATAAAATTTCTGACGGTTAGTATTACTATTTCAAATTTTAAATGTCATTAAAACTATGGTTGCTTAACGTGCTTTGAAAAATTCACATTACATACTGTCCAGCGTCAACCAAAGTTAGCGATAGTCTCCCAGACGTTGGTGCACCGTGGATTTCTTTTGCATCAGTGAGCACATGGGGGAAGGAACATTTTTAATGTTAATTCACGTTTGATATGGTTTTCATGTTTTCATAAGATATTGGCTACTTTATTAGTTTAATGTTTATGCAAACAAAAGGTCCATAGTGCTGCTAATTTTATTTGTGGTTTTCCTTATAAAACTTGTTTAAATGATTTCAGTCTGGGTATCAGTACTTTTTGAACATTTTGAAAATCAGCCCTTTTTACGACCCTCTTTTAAATACGTGGGATTTATTCTTTAAAGTGGCAACAATAGTGTTTTCATAGTGATTCACAGTAAATCAGTTACATGTATTGAACTCTCCTTTTTTTAACTCTGCTGAGGTAAATTCAGATTTTCATTCTATGGCACCTTTCAGGCTGTCCTGGACTCAGCAAGAAGCAAGTCAGGGGAGTATGCAGTGTTGGAGCCACAGGGGTACTGGCCCCAGCTGAACGCTGATTGGTCCTTGGAGTGCCCCCTCACCTGTCATTCACTAATTCAAAACATATCATCCATTAATGATAAGGTTGGCCCTACTATATTGAACTTTGCATGCACTAACATATAGAAGGACCACATTCCTAATTAATCTTCTTGACCAAGGATAATACCAACATTAGCAAATATCTGACATATCTGAGTACAATCAAAACAATGATCAAAATGATGCCAAAAGCATTTACAGACTCACTCTTAAAGTTGTATCATAATACTGTTGCATTTCCTGCATCACAGAATAACAGTAAATCATGTTTCATTCCGATTACAGCAGACTGTGCAGTACTGAGGAGAAAAGCCACATTAAACCTGATATGTATCTTAAGGATGTGTTCATTAGTACCCTGCCGTCGCGTAAGAATTCCTCCTTATGAAGTATAATCGCGGTGTGAACAAGTAGACTGCCTGGCTTTTTATTTTTTTTTTTTTTTCAGCATCATGATTCAGCTTTCAGTTTATGACGAAATATGCTGCAAGAGCTCTCATGTACACAGCGACGATCCTTTCAGAGTTAATGACTATTGGCCGACTCTGAAGCCGATTCTCACCAGCTTTAATGTTGAAGATATTCAGGCATTACTATTAATATTATGAGACACTAGAGCTGGAAGTATTATTATGAAAGGAAAGCAAACACTGTGTTTGTTGTATTCCTTTAACAGAGCAGGCAGTGTACACAGGGTTTCTGTACACAAGGCAAATGTTATCAGAAAAGGAATGATTTACTGTAGAATGAATAACTTCATGGGTGGTGGTATAATTTAATATATGATGATGCAAGTGTCATGTTAGCAGACATTACAAAATGACGGAGGGATCAAAAACATTGTCCCTCTCCCAACATCACTGGGTATTTGAAAATTATTTTAATTCTGTCTTAGTGAACTGCTTAGAGAGGAGGTCATCAAATGAAGATGAAGTTGATAAATGTACACCTGGGGGCTATAAATTAAATTAACTGGGGGTATAGCCAAATCAGACACTATATGAAACGTTTGTGTCTTGAAAGAGATTCATTTATGGTTTTCTGCTTTTGGTAAATTTTCATTAAAGATGAATGTTAGCCCCCCCCCTACATACCCAGAACCATGAACTTTCAGTTAGAAGGTGAAATCTGTGACCTGGGCTCTTATTTTCCATGTTTTACGATGAAATTAATGGTCCCCTTCAGTTATCAGGAAGACTCTCCTATTTATAAAAACTGGGACATGTCCAAGAATCATTGTTGACTATGTCTGCTCTTTTTGGAGGTGTACAACCTGCCTAATATAGGTAACATCTTCTACCTACATCATTCATAAAGGACCAGATACATTTAGACATAACTGAGCCACTTAAACATGTCTTGTTGCTATAATCTAATACCATAACTGCCAGTGTGGGCAACCAAGATGGTGACTCTCTTGAATAAGCCAATTTTGGATGGCCTCATACCCATTGGAGTTTGGTGCTATCAATCACAACCACGAACCGCCCACAGTGCCAATTATCTTTCCCCATACCCAGTAGTCCCTTCAGATTTGGAATTGAAGAAGAGTATGATTGAAAGCCATTCTGAGAAAGCATTAGGGCTTGTGAGCATTTTGCACATTTATTAGCCATATGCGCAGTCCTGACGCTCTTCACTGTACAATATGCTTCCCAGCACTGCAAAACTCCCCAGGCTTACTGCACATGCTCAGCACCAGTGCACTATTTTCAGTGCTTTCTGGGGATCAGGCTCTGTGAGAGCAGTGAGCAGCATAGAGGCTTAAGGACGTGATTTGCACCATGAATGTGATTAGTTCACGTACTGGAAGGAAACTACAGGTGCCCTTAAAGAAGATACTTATGATGGGTAATCTGGATAAAGGCAAATGGATAAAAAAAATATAAGGGGCTTTAGATGCAAATTAAAGGCAAAAGATTAAGTAAAGTAATCTCCGTATGATGTCTGGCTCGGCCTCGCTTTCACTGTGGATTTGCATCAGATTTCTCAACATTTCCTCCTGCTTGTAACCAAACAACAATGCAACATTTGTGCCACTGAAATGTTTGCATTACCATCAACATAGACCACTGACAATAAGTTTGCACAGTATAATTGCACATTGAGTGTTGTGTGTCATATACTACATATATATGTATAAATGTATGTTGTCTGTATTATGCCTGTGTCAATATCTGCACTGACTGAATTTGCCAAACTACTGTATTTTCTGAGCTCTCTTGTGTCCTGTGTTTATTCTCTGTCTGAATTATCCCATAATTATTAATTATCTATTGTCACGCTGTCTCCGGCAGTAGCAAGCTGTTGCCGATAAAAATGTCCACAACCTTAGTCATGTGGAGATAAAGATCGTGGCTCTGATATTTACGCTGGCTGTCCCCTGCGCCGGTTACCCCTCCCTGTGTCACCAGCCC
>JAODUD010000039.1:8702136-8725330 GCA_026784285.1 Stomatorhinus walkeri | reverse complement strand
CAATCCCACCTTGGGAACAATCCCACCTTGTGAACAATCCTACCTTGGGAGCAATCCCACCTTGGGAACAATCCCACCTTGGGAACAATCCTACCTTGGGAACAATCCCACCTTGGGAACAATCCTACCTTGGGAACAATCCCACCTTGTGAACAATCCTACCTTGGGAACAATCCCACCTTCTGAACAGTCCTACCTTGTGAACAATCCGACCTTGGGAACAATCCCACCTTGTGAACAATCCCACCTTGGGAACAGTCCTACCTTGTGAACAATCCCACCTTGTGAACAATCCTACCTTGTGAACAATCCCACCTTGGGAACAATCCCACCTTGTGAACAATCCCACCTTGGTGACAATCCCACCTTGTGAACAATCCTACCTTGGGAACAATCCCACCTTGTGAACAATCCCACCTTGTGAACAATCCCACCTTGGGAAATGCTGATATTTCACTTAATGCAGCTGCAGCTCATTTTGGCCTCAAGGTTCAGAGTCACTCAAAGTTGTTAATGTTCGCAGGGGCATCTATGTGTGTTACTTTGCTTTGCCAGCTGTGGGGTCTTGGAAATCTGCATAAAACATGGTCATTTCAGATAATCTATGTTTGTGATTTGCCCAAGTGATTCTCGCAAATTTTCTGTGACACCATCAAAATGTTGTCATATAATATATAATAATGATAATAATAAAAGATCAGTATTATTATTATGATGATTATTGTCATCATCAGAAAATGTACAGCCATCTGACTCAAGAATTGTACAGATTAAATTTAAAAGATTAATAGAAAGTGACCTGAGATCCCAGCATTTGAATTAATTATAAACCTTTAAATCCAAAAATTTGTATTTTTAAGTTCTGTTTCCATTGACCTGTTTTCAGTGTGATTTTTGCTAAAAGGCCAACTTTGTTAAGATTTCTACTGAGCCCTGAGAGGTGGTCTTTGGACATCAAAGTGGTTTATATATAAATAACTGTTTCAGGGGCCAGGTACAGCACAAAGGATCATGGGTTTGCAACATGAAAGGGAGCCCTGTGATTAATGGCAGAAATTAATGCCAGCAGAAAGGCGTGACCCTGCTGAATTGTGCGTGTGGGAGCGGGGCGGCATACTTGTGCCGACTACTATACGCTTTCTGGTTCCCATCTGACAAGCCCAGAGAGAAGAGGATATGATGTAACCAGCCTGAAAGCTGAAATTCAGAGTGCGGCATGGATATCACCTTGGAGACCCTCGCGGAGATACTATCCACCATTGTGATCTTGATACATGCTCCCTGATATAGCAGTGCTACCTACAGCTCATCTGGCGACGAGTCCATTGTTTTCTTCCAGTACTGAAATATTCTATATGGATTCCCACATAGTTGTCGTAATAAGAAGTACTTATCCCTATGAAAAGGTGTGAATGGACAAGAATAAAAGGTCTTTCAGTCTATAGCTCTTTTGCTGGGCAACTCATATAAATCAGCTGGGGTTTTCCTCTCTATTCATGCCTCCACCCCCACTGGTATTGTCCATCATCCAAAACACTGCAGCCTGGGCTCTTCCTTGTGCTCCTTTCTGTCCAGATTCTGGAATCATTCCTGTCTACCCCACATGACTGTCCACACAAGCTCTGTCCTGCAGGATAACACTCCCCCGCTGCCTGTGACCTTTCCTGCCCTGCTTCAGGGGTTACTCTCAGGCTTTATTTCTAACCGGTGCCCACTATTGCCCTCCGGGCTCATCCTACCAGCTCCCTGAGGTCACCCTTTCCCAACAGTTGTGATGAACGTGGAACAACACGTTGAATGGGGAGACAGCTGTGACGGCAGCCCCCCCCCCCCAATCCAGTCACCTCCATCTGTTGTGACGTCCAATCTGAGGGCGGGCTCCCGTTCAGTATGATTCACGGAGAGCAGCCGAGCATCAGCTACATCAGTGAAGGGGGGCGGGGGGGGGGTGTTACAGGGAGCGAGAGAGAGCACTGAAGGAGAGCGAGAGAGATAGTGGAGAGAAAGCAAGAGAGAGAGAGAGCAGGGAGGAGTGTGACAAGCACATATAATTCTCTGCAGAGCTTCATTGATAAAGTAACAGCATCTTTGCTCCTTAGCTAGCAGTAGCCATTTGGAGCTGCGCTAACGCTAGTCCTGTATGTCTGCAGTACAGGCAAGCACCTCAGCTTAGCATCTTATGCTAACTTCTGGGACTCTAACAGCAGCTCCGAGTGGCTCTGCAGATAACAGCCGTCACCTTCACAGGGCTTCCGATTCTGGCTCTGGCGAAGGATGCGGTGAAGCTGCCCGCGATTCCTGCCGTGGCATGTCAGAGAGGAGCGACCTCCCCAGGGACAGCCCGTGAAGTGATACCGCGGAAGCCCCCCCCCCAGACACCGTGAGCAGCCCCCACTTCCAACTGGCAGCGGTGGCTGCAACGCTGGGATCCACAGAGCGTTCCAGCTCCAGTGACGCAGCGATGAAGATGGTCAACGGCGATAAGAGCGGCTTTTCCTTCAAGAGGTGTGCGGCGTTCCAGTTCGTCAAGAGGAAGGTAAGCGGAACTCACGATCGGTCTCACGGTCCATGCCCCTGAAATACTGTGGCTCGCACCCTGGCATCATGCTCTTGCTTGCTGTCACCCTGAGGACTGTAAGTTACCCTGGATCAGCCTGTCCAGGGAGTTTAGCAGGTCTTTGCAGGGGACAATGACGTCATTTCTGCACTCCACTAGTGAGCATGCAGATGCCTCCACTGGGCTTTGTTTATAAACACGTATTAGCATGCCAGCTTTTCACACTAACTGTGAACGCAGTGAATCTGCACCCCCGTACTGCAGATTTGTGTGTTGCGCAGCTCTCGACAGCATCCAGGACCTGCTGTTCACATGAGCTCCAACTTTTGAAGGAATCGCTGAGCCCCAGAAGCTGGCTGCACAGCCGATTACGAATGAGTCATACCCCATAACCTGTGCAGCTTCTCGTCTGTGGGCTGCGATATGATTTAGCCAATAAAGCTAGAGGAACACAGCAAATTAGTCAAATGGTAAAGCATTACAGATCAATTTTATAATAATGATGGTAATTTGTTGTTATGATGAAATTCATGTGGATGAAATTCATGTGAATCAGTGAGACTGTGCAATATGAAGGTCTTTAATTGATTTGAGATCTTCCAGAAATTGAGATAGTTGGAAGCCACGTTTTGGTCTGGCTATGTGTTGTTGGGTGATCCCATTTTGTCGTGAATGTTTGAAGATTATCTGGATATATGAGAGATTTTTTCAGGGTAGCTGTCAGAGGATGAGGATGGTGTTCATGCACCTGTAGTAGGTCCCATATGCTTCTACCTGCAAGAAGACCGAAGCAGAACCTATATTATCATGTATATAGCCGGTTCTAGCAGGTCCTGTAGGACCTGTACCTTTAGAAGGCCATTAAAGGATCTGCTCCACATGGAACAGCAGAGTCCTCATCTCAGCTCCCTGTGGTTTTGATGTCCCACTCTGAGAACGGCCCTCACAGCCTTATTGTGTGCCAAAAACAAACCAAAATCACAACATGACCACTTCCTGATTTCCGACTTTTGGAATTTTGGCGTCACAGTGATAAATGGTGGAACCAAAATGTAGGTACAGGCTATACAAGTGGCTGAGGATTTTTATAATGGCTGCAGAACAGGCCAATCTGAGGTATTAAGACTGGGTGCAGCAGAGGTAACTGTGAGTGTCTATGGTAAGTTACTCTATGAGGAGACTCGTTTTTGGGAAATGCTGAATGCGCCAGCTCCCCTACCTTTCTCTGTCTTCCTCTCTCTCACTCCATCTCTCAGTCTCTCTCCCTGAGCGTAGGTGCATAAGAGAGGCTAAGCTCCATACCCATACCAGTCCAGGATCACTTATACAGCCACATGCTGTAAGATCCAGCGCTCCCTGCTGTCTGCTACTTACTGGTCGGCACAGCAGTCATGGGTCACCACAAGTGCAGTCTACAGGTCAGCTATTTTCAAAACAAATCCTGTGGCCTCCAGAGCATTTCCTGCTAAAGATGTACAGCCCATGCTTTCTGGTTTCTCGCTGGTTCTGGGAATCTCTTGCTATCCCGTTATCAGCACACAGCTCTCTGCTTTTATTTTCTCTTAGAGGCCCGTGTGAAGCTTCACAATCCCATATGTGGAGATCTTTGTCTCAGGCTGGTGAATTAATCTTGACAGCCTCAATCCTGCATTCAGGCCCTGGTGAGGAGACAGGTGAGGTCAGGCCCAGACGATGGAGCCTCATCAGTAGGGAGGAAGGCCGTCTCCCACCTTGTGAATTAGTGCGGCCTTGTCAAAGTCAGCTGCCCAAGCTTGGTGGAATCAAAATAAGAAATATGTGTATTTGTTTGAAAAAAAAAAATCATTAAATGGGTTATAGCTTACCAAAGGCCACTAGCCCTAGTGAGGTTCATAGATTATTTAGGGGTGCTAGCCCATTAAAGGCGATCGGTGTTATCTGAGGTTTATCATGGGGAATGTTAGCTTATGAATGGGTTTTGGCTCCACATTAGCACCCTATCATTCATCAGGCTCTCATCTTTCCCTCACAGTAAACCTATCTGCATTATGTCCTTCTGGGTTTGCTCAGAATCATGTTAACAATCTTTGTCAGGCAAGTGGCCCATGCTGGTTTCATTCACATAGTAATGCAACACTGGTACGAGAGAAAGGGAAGGCTTTGATCCCCAAATGGAGATCTCTAGTTCACCAGTAACCAGTGGGAAATAGGACACAGTGCACCAGTAACTGACTAACATGGCAAGCTGAATTTTTATTGTTCTTCCGAAAAAGGGTTACGGGAAGGGAAAGAGAATCGATGTTATCAAATGTTGCATGACATTGAACATAATTTGATGCAACATGTTGACAATAATGTAATAAAGAACATTGCTGGCAATCCAGTTGAATTATCATTCATGATGTGCCTTTTCTTGTGTAGTTGGTTAACAAAGAATCTAGGAATAGCATTTAAGGTAAAATTGGAAGCCCCAGACACCCGTAGCAAAAATGACACGGAACCAAAAAAATAAATAAATAGAAGATGATATGAGTAATACCTGACCTTACAAACACCTACGAATGTGTATACAGAAAACCAGGTGTGGGCTTTTGGTTGGATTTTCAAGATTTCTGGTGACATACAGAATGTTTGGGAGCAGAAAGTGAAAAGGATGAAGTACTTAGAGTGGATATGGAGATAGGACAGACATTCATAAAGCGGAATCCACAGGAAATTTAACTGAAGGAGTGAGTATTCAGTCTGCGTTTAAATTTTGAGGGAAATCCTAGGAACACCCCCATCAGGAGACTGCCGTTCAGCATTAGTGCTACAGGATGAATCCACTGATAACAATATACAGTCCCCCCCCCCCCAGATTGGCAAATTTGATTTTCACAGTTTTAGGTGAGTTACCTGTGAACAATTAAATGGGAATATTATTGGGTGACATATAAGTAAGAAAATATACAAACAATACTGGAAATGATTTGGATCACATAAAATTATATAATATTTAAACATTATTAGTATATGTGCATACTGTAACTTTAATAAAAGTAATTTTAGGTAGAGAAATGAACTGTGGAATCTATGTTGGCGGTCTCTGTGACCCCAGAATCTCGCAATGACTTTTAAACTTCATAGTACCGTTGATTTAGCATTTTTAAAAAATAATTGACCTACGTATTATTTGTTATTATTCGCATTCACAGGAATCTTCTGCCCCTAACAGATTGTGAAGGGGTGATTATATAGCTATGCTTATAATATTATAAGCATATAATATTATGATTTGACATGATTAGATTTTTTTTTCTTTCAAGAAAGCATGATCACCACCCTGTCTGTGAGTTATATTAAAGTTGTATTTGTGTCGTTGCCATTGAAATTAAAGTTTGTTATGCTTATGATCTTCCAAAACAGTACAAGAGTGCATAATACTAATCACAGTTGTTATAGAACCCCTGTTTTAATGTAGGATGATATAATATAGTTAGATCTCTCTTCAACCTGTAAAGCACTTATAAAGTAATAAACAAACCATTTAATGGCAGGTCCAAAAATGTCAAAGCTCTCATCAATAATACACTATAAGTACCTTCATAATGCATTATAACACATCATGAAGGTGTTTGTAGTGCATTATAGATGAGAACTTCATAGAGCATTCATAATGCATAATAAACATGGCTATAATGCATTATGCTTTTTTATAAATAGCTATAGCCATCTTTGTGAATGCATTATAATGCATTATGAGTGTATCTATAATGACTGGTTTAAGTAAATTGTTACCAAAAGATCTGACCACAACCACTTTGAAAGGTGATGAACATGTTGGTGATGTAGATATACCTTTAACTTAATTAACCATGGACCTTGCTTACTGCAGTGGAATCTATGTTTAATAAGTAGATTTTGTATACTGTATGCAGGTTGCGTGATTTCCAAAACTAATGTTCAGAATTTCTTTTTAAAGATAATTTCCCATTAATGTCCCTTAACTAGATGAATGTCACTACATTACCAGCATGCTTGCAGGCTTGGGTCGGCCTGCAGCAAACTCCTTCCAGGGGTTACAGCTGTTGTCTGATATGATCCATTTTCTAAATGAAATGAATCCAGAAAGTCATTCTAGCAAATATGATTGCAGCTGATGATTCAAACCCCTTATTGGTAAAGTCAGCTATCTTCCTAAAACAGGACACGGTGATTGTTTTTCAGCATGTCTGTAGGTAGCAGGCAGAGCTGGTGGCATAGAGATCTCTTTTGTAAGATGTGATAATGCCATACCAGGCTGCCTGGAAGTCCTGCAGTGCAGCACATTTTCATTAAAGTGCAAGTTTATGATTTTCAAGTTCAAAGCGCTTTGCAACATTAAACCATAGTGACTCTCCCCGAGCCCTGATTCTGACTTTTTTTAATAAGTGATTTTTAGTTTATGCAAGTGGGTCAGAAAATCCCACATCAGTAAGACGCTATAGAATCAAAGAGGGGAAGAATAAGTTAAGATAGAGTATCACTTTCAGCATTTAGGTATACATTGACACTGGGGCGGGGCTACAGGGGCATTGTCACTCACCATTTCAAAAAATGTCATTGGCTAATGATGAGGTTGGCCCCTTCAGTATGAATGATGACCCCTCTTATACCTCGCACCTTAAAATAATCCTAGAATCACTGCATTAACATCAGAATGATTATTATTAAATTACCAAAAAATTAAAAATCCCCAAATGACAGTAAGAATGATGAGTATGGTCCTGAGGATTTGTAAGATAGTATGGATGTATCATACATGCCTGATATATGACTCAAAGGAATGAACCTGAAGTAGGGTTTCTGAAACTATCAGTAAATTATACTAATTGTAGCAGCCTGCCCCTCCATATCCTGAGCTAATGGCTTCCTTATATTATATTATAATGGCAGTATGACCACAAACTGATTAGCAGGGTTTGACTTTCATTTAGTGCAGCGGAAATCAAATCATTGACAGAAGCAATTCGAGTTGAGGACTAATTATAGCTTTACGTTTGATTCTGGGGGGCTAGGTTCGGAGAGCCCCCGCTGGCTAGATGCAGGAACGGATTCGGTATAAGATATGGGGGCCCTGGATGGTGTCCTGGAGGGCGAAGCCGGCAGCCTGTTAGGTCGATTCCCATCCAGTAAGGATAGAGGCCATAAACCTGCCCTTATTTTTCCACGTGTGTTATGCTTCTATAAGGTTCCAGGCATCTAACAAGCAGCTCAGGGAGAGAAGCGAGTTATTCAGAATTAATAGGGGGTGACAGTTCAATTTTGGCATGAAGCTCCTTTTAAATGTTTCACATTGTTTGTATCTCATATCGTATGAGCGAGTGAGGCAGAAGCTTCTTCCCAGGCGAGGTGCAGTCATAGGAGCCCTGGCACCAAGCAGGCGATTCTCTCAACCATAACATTAAGAACTTGAACGTAATTAGCGAGTCGTCACCTTACTTCTGGCTGCTCTCTAGCAATCGAAGGGTAACAGCTGGAGATGTAGTAGCAGCCAGAAAAATCTAAGCAGCCCAAGTGGATCCAGGTTTTGCTCCAGTCCTCAGTCTCATAATGTCTCTCTAACCTCAGTCCATATCTATGATTTGATATACAAATACTCATTTTTACACATAAAGCGACACATGATGTTCAGTGTAAGACACGATGAGAGCTTCTTTTGACAGTAATGGAGCTCATAACAGGGGGCTAATTGAGGTAGGAGATTTAGCCACAGTTTTAGCTGAGTGGCGGCAGGGCGATGATGCCATCGATGCTGGATGCTGGACCTCTTCCTCTCTGCGGAAGCAGACCGCATGCTGGAAGGTTGACTGATCAATCTGACTCGAAGTGACACTGAATCTTCCCCTGGCAGCTGGTACAGCTGATACCACATATAGGCTTGTAAAAGAGTCTGAAGTTCACTCGTGTGAAAGTCGAAAGGGTGATTTCTGCGTGTCAGGCCATCAAGTGGCTGCGTGCGTGCATGAATTGCACGTTACGTCACCGGCGGAACTTTGCGAGTGTGCGTGGCCCCTTTAAATATCTCCCAGAATGCAGAGCAGGAGTATGGTCCATTCTGAGAACACCACAGAGGAGAGGTTAAGGGTTATTTTCATTTTGGGTTTGGGCACAGTGTGACCAGCTAGGCTGCCATTCACACACGACCCTCTGCCCCTTACCTCCCAGGTGCGGCGGTGGATTCGCAGCTCCAAGGTGACCATGGAGAACGGCCAGAGGCCGGGCCTCCTGTACCCAGAGCCTGTGTGTCCGCTGGAGCAGCAGCTCTGGTGTCCCCAGCATTCCCCATATGGCTGCTGCCAGCACAGCCAGCAGGAGTCCCCCTGCACTGCAGAGCCAGCCAAAAGCCGCAAAGTGAGTCAGGCAGCTCGCTCAGCCTCGAATGCAACGCCGGGAGTGAGACCGGGGCTTGGGGAGACAGCGGCGTTTCTCGGTGCCCGTGAGAAATCCCGATTCAGGTTTCAGAAGCAGTGGCCAGACCTCCCAGGACAGGCTTCAATCCACAAAAATGACTTCTCATTTCTAATTTTTATTATTTTCAAAAGACTTGCTTGGATCAAATATAGCTTCTTAGGATTTAGTTCCACTGGCTGGGATTGTTCTTTTTTTGTTTGTTATGTAACAGGAATTGGATCTTTTCTCCGAGCTTAAATCCGGGCAGAAATGATGGAGCCTATTGCTCTGAAGGTCAAACCGGGTCAACTTGAAGTCTTAGAGGTGGTAAATTTTAAAAAGCAATCTGCAGATTTATTTTTCCTTATGAAATCCTCCTATATAAGAATACGTCAAGGTTCCCATGGTGATGTCGGGATGTAGATGGAATTCTTACTGGAAATTACGGAATGGGATCATTCTTTATACTTTAATCCATGGCTACAGGCTGGAGGACCCTTGTGGTGATAACTGATTATAGGAGAGTTCGGGCAAGAAGCTTAAAATTCAGCAAAGCCCCTTACACTGGGCTACAGTGCGGTCATCACATGACCTCGCCATGTGACTTCTCTGATGCAGAGTGACATCACGGAGTTTGAGCACCAGCATGACACAGCTGGGTCAAACCTGCAATCACATACATGTTGAAATATCACAAATGAGTCAAGGCTGTTAAGCCCATTTTACTTCTTCTTCGCTGAACTGGTCTTCAGCTAGTCTCCATTTGTGGTCTCATATTCTGCCGTCAACACTCTGGTCTAATCCACAGGGGTGGTGTTACTTTTGTCCTCCTCACAGCACAATGGGATCATGTTTTTCTTCAGGCTAAATAGATTCAGTGTTTCTGTCCTTGTGTGCAAACCCTTTAAGACCGGGAATCGTATATCTGAGTCTTTGCTACGCTTTGCTTAAAGGCAGCAACGTCCCTTTTCAAAGTGCAGCGATTCAGGCAAGCCTTACTATTGTATTGTACGTCCTCAGCATGACATCAAGTATCCAAGCATTTTTCCTACCTTTCTAACTGCAGAGAGAATGCCTGGATCTTTTCTGTAAATCAAAGAACTAAATTATCAATGGAAGGAGCCAGGCTGCCCTGGGCTCTGCTTGGTTTTGTGATCTTTACACAAACATAGCAAAACAACACCATCAGGTTCAGATTCTGATGATGAATGCAGGTTGTTGGCTCGCCTACATTATTCTCCTATTTACCTTTCGATGCAGTGTCTGAGGGGGAAATCTCATTTTGGTGGGGGCTGGTCCTGATTCAATGGTTTAAACATTCTACCTTTTTCACGCACTGATAAACATCGCTTCCAAGAAACGCACCGGGAGTCTCATTTTGCGATGACATAGATACCTATCAAGCCATAAATGCCATGTCTTCTGCTGCCGCTGTCTGAACAGAACAGCAGACAAAATGCCGATTCATTAACAGACTGTAAATGTTTGTGCTCTGATGGGTTCAAACATCAAACTGCTGATGTATACGCAGCCAAATTCCTTAGTAAAGGCACTTTAATGTTTAATTGGCTGGAGGAGCTGTAAATTATTTGACTTAAAAGCAATGATGTTGCTGACGTCAGTCTGAGGCCAAAGTTTAACACCAGCTGTGCTTGCTGTATTATCAGTCGTGGCCTCTGACTGCTGTGTTACCTCTACTATGTGTTCATTGGTTCAGCCCAACGCTATGCCCCGCCTCCTGCTCCTTGCCTACCAATGTCACCTCCTGCTCTCTGCTTTTCGATATGGCCTATCATGACATCCCACTGCTGCTCTGTGCTCGTTGATATGGCCTGTTCCAATGTGCTGCCTTATGTTCTCTTCTCCTGAGAATGGCCTATCATATGTGCCATCTGCTGCTCTGTGCTTATTGATATGACCGGTCACAACGTCCTACCTCCTGCGCTGTGCTTCTGGATGTAACCTGTCATGGTAATGGCTACGGTCATGGTTGTAGGGCTGAGTTTGGGGTCATTCTCAGCATGTCGCTTGCTGGCCCTGTCCTGGCGTACGCCACCAGAATTTCTGTACCTAATTTCATATGCAATATTCCAATGCTCCTTTAAAAACCCTCTTATGTACCTAGCAGGCAGTTACATTTATCCACAGTGACCTAAAGGCTGATCAGTTTCTCCTTTCTGAGGAAATTCTAAAAGTGTTCAGGGGTTCAGTGGTAAAACACTTGCTGTTATATTGATTCCTCCTGTACGCCAAACCCGTCATGGTGATGCTAAGTTGTAGATGGAATTCTTGAAGCAAATTATGGAACATGATCATTCTTTATACTTAAATCTACACCTATGCAAACTCTGAATGTGCTGATTATGTGTTTAGGGGTCCACAGTAAAGCTCTTCCTAGACTATAACCCTGCAATCTTTGGTCATGTGTCTTTTTTATCAAATGCTTGGGCAACCTTGCCACCATATCTGTGTTCTGCTAGTTGACACAACACAGAGGCTTCTTGCAGTTACATGGACATTATGCAGATAACTGGTTATTAGAAATTATTCCGCACTTGCACTTGTAAAATGTCCCCAGGATAGAGGTTACATAACTCTGCTGTCAGAGACACTTTTCCATTCTCCTGTCTATAGGGAGCTCAGACTGAGCTGGAATCACTTGCTGACCTGAAACAACCTTCAAAGCCAGTCTAAGGCCTCATGCATGGTCTATGGGTGAGGGTGCACAGGGCGACACAGCAATGTGCATTTCCTTTTATTTAGAAAGAGCAATTAAAGTGTTCATTCTGTATGAGCACATGCCTCAGAGCCACTTGACGTTCGGGGAAGCAGACGGCTTTCCCCAGAAAGTTGCTCCCTTTTCTGAGAAGCCAGGCTGCTTTTGCATTCAGAATACATTTGCAGGTCAATGTTTACTGCACGGCTTCCTGGGTGAGAAAGAAATTTCAACATAGGTGGATTAGTTATGTAACATAGGTCTTCCTTGCTTATATTCCCCATATGTCCAAATTGTGGAAAGTTAGCTCTCTACTCTGTTTCTGGGACTTTCTGCGTATTCTTTATAGCTCTAGAGCTGTTGGATTTTCTTATCTTTAAGTTTCCAGTGAAGTGGCTGGTGCCAAATTCCTCAGTTAATGTAGGTAATGGTTAAAGCCTCTTCACATCCTGACTGATCCTGTAAACACCTCTTTCTGGGACATGCACTGTCTTCTTGAAAGAACCGTAGACCCACAGACCCAAATTCCACACAGAGGATAGAAAATGACTTGTTGATTTTTATGCATTATACATATTCCTTGTTTCCTTGTTTGCTGTGCAACTTTTCCAAGTAGGAGTTCTTATATAAGGTCCAGACTCATATACTACACAGGAATTCAGACACCATTTGATAAGACAACTTCACAAATAATTAAAAAATAAGGGCACATTCCCATACATCCCAGTATTCTTCATGCAAAATGCTGTTTAATTCCATATTTCTATGGTACAAACGGATTTCTCCAGATACATTTTGAAGTGCTGCATGAATGATTTGTTTGGTATCTTTGCTTGTTGGCGATCAGATAGTGGTTCCAACAGGAGACTTACCCTGATACTGGTCGTAGCTTTCAGTGCTTTAGATGTCTCTTCTGGGGTTTCCTTAGTGATCTGAAAGCCTCTAAAGTATTATCTGTCAAATACTGAGCAGATGCTACTTTTCTGTGTGTTTTACTGGAAGCCCTTTGGTATTCCAGTACTGCATTTTTAATCTCGTCACAGAATATCAGAAAATGACCTATACTGTCTGTCTGATCTCAAAGTTCTGTGGAGAGCTGCAACCCATTGAAAATGAGCCCGTGTCTGACATTGTTGTGGAAGATTTTATAACTTAGTTACACAGCAGAGCCCTTGTCTGTGCAGAAGTGAGCTGGGCTTTAACATGCTTAACAGCGGTTTTAATTTGTGTGGAAGTGTGGGGGTATAATTCTGAATGCACTGTGCTCATCTCCATTAAATGGTTTTATTATGAATGTAGGGCAACAGGAAAAAAAATGTGCCCTTTGATTTATGGATTATAATCAGATTAATTGTACAGGAAAACAAAAAGCATAAAAAGCAGGCTATTTCTATGGTAAATGCTATGGTATTAAACTCAGCTACAGGCCAAATAACTCTATATCGCATAGTATGTTTTTATATTATGCAACCTGGAACCTGTTGGTTCATTGAAATGCTGCTACCTTCACCTGGGAAAATGGTCCAGTGATGAATGGCCTGCAGGTCAGTCTCCTGTGACAGATTCCACTTACTCATCATTTGGACAGAGGCCCATCTCGCCAGCTGGCTCAGGTGCATACAAGCACATTGTCTTGTGTTTCTTGTATTATCCTCCACCACCATTTCCCTGTTAATCTTTGGAGATTTTCAGTACAGATCCACATTATGAATTGAATATGCTGACACTGCTTTGGGTTTTAATAAACGTGTGAATTTGTAGAATCCGTCTTTTGTTGGTTTTAGACATCTTGTGATACAAAACTGGGATGTTTTTCTACATTTAAGAATATGATACTCATCCTTACTACATGTGCCTTTGATGTCAGATCCACAATAGTTTACATTTCCCCACCATTTATAGCTGCACCAGTGGCCACTTAGCATTTTTGGCATCACTCTTTAAAAATTACTACATGAATATTGGTAGTAATGTTTATAAACAATGTTACAAATATCATACACTGGATGATTAAATAAGTAACTGGAGTAACTGAAATATAGTTCTGCAAAAATCTCAAAAAAATTCTAAAAATCATCTTATGGAGACTTTTACTGGCCCATGCTCTCTGCTAGGTCCTCATTCTTTCTTGTGAGTGTCTTTTAATGGACACATTTTCTACTCCTGCTCTTGCTGTTCCTTCTTGCGAGCTTGCTGATAAAGGACCTGTGTGGAGCTCTTTCTGTTAATGAGGGGCCCATTATTTGGCTGATGCAAAAAAAAAAAACTAGCAGATATGAGGTATACTTAGGCAGATAACAGGTCATTAGCTATGATTTTATACTTCAAATAAGCTAATAGAAAGTGTGTCAGAGATGCAGGTTACATAACGTTTTGGAAATGTATATGACCCAGACTTACAGAGACCTTGAACTGTGTTCTGTTCCAGTTTTCCAACGTGCGAGAGCTTTCTCATTGGCATGGATTTCATACAGCACTGTGGAGAGCAGGAAACTGCAGCGACTGAACTTTTTATTTATGCAGATAATAGAAAAAGTGACAGCTGTTTCCGCATTTATGTTTCTGCACCAAAAAAGAGCAAGATTGCAAAAAAACAAAAGATTTTAACTGTTGCTTTGAATGAAATTTCTCTGATTTGAAAATCTCACTGAAGTTTAAAGAAATAGATTTGATGAATAATTTTCTCCCATTTCCCAAATACCCCAAAACACATGACATGGAATGAAACAACAGTCACTCACTGATATCCGACAGTTTATTGTAACGGCAGTATTATACTGAATAAAAGCCACAAGACAATGAAAGAGCGGAAGACTTTTCCACCAACAGCCGAATTTATTTACGTGCGGAATTGCAAGAAAGCCTGGATTCACTGGTCTCAGTCTTTATTCTGCATTCAGCTAAATAAGAGGCTGGTTCCTTTCCTGCCTTGAAGTGAACAGATGAATGTTAAACTCCATCCTGTCCTTACCCAAAACCCAGTGCAGGGACAGTGGTATAGATGTAATGGCTCATATCGACTCTTTCTATTTTAAATCTGCTGTTGAGTTCCACTCCCTGACAGTAGATCATTACAGTAGTTTAATCTGCTACATATAAATACTCTAGTGGCCAAAATTGTGAAAACACTTCCAATTTTTAGAGATTGGAGAACTTTAGTCTAATTACTCAGGTTACTTATTTGATCATCCAGTGTATAATATTTGTAAACAGTCTTTGATTGTGTATAACTATTACTGTGAATATTCGTGTAGTAATTGTAATAAGTGTAATGCCAAAAATGTTAAGTTTCCACAATTTTTGCCACTAGTGTCTATGAACTATGTTTCTGAGCTGTTTTAATGTTAAGCAAGCCCTAGATGGGGAATTATGCGAGTCAAACAACAGGTCTGTATTGAAAATTGCAACCAGGTTCCAAGCTGATTCAGGGAAGCTGAACAGCTCTTAAAGTTAAGTGCTGATAACAAGACAATATGAGTGGTGCTATTACCTTTTAGTAATAGGGCATCTGTTCCATCAGTGTTTAAAGACAGATAATTATCTTTCTTGCCTCGCTTTACCTCATTAAAGCATTTTGCTTGGGCAATTACAGATGTATGGTCATTCACTACAATTGAGAGGTATGTCACCAGCTTATGAACAAAAGGTAATGTTATGCTTTTGTAGTATCCTTCTGAGAGGCAGCAAGTAGGAGAGGGAGAACAATAACGAGCCCAGCAGTGATTCCTGTGGGATTAGGGATGAGGTAATTAAGTATATATCCTTCGAATACTTCCTGGGTAATTTAGTGGGGTTAGGATCGAGTGTACATGCAGTGGGCTTGGTTTTATGAATTAACACTTGTTGTTCCTTGCGGCCGTAGCCTCTGGGATAGAGTCCGGACCTATAGCTATCCTGAATAGGATAAGCGCTTACAGAAAATGGATGGATGGATGGAATTCCAGTTGACCTTCTAGTTATTTTGGTTCTAGTTCCATTCACCAGATGGAATTTGCTGGAAGTATGCACACAGTCTGTATACGAGTTAATGATTATTGCGTAGATTTGAAGTCTGATATTATTAATGTGGTTATTAAGGAAATACATAAAATTGTTAGTAAAATTAGAAGGCATGGTGTCTGACATTTTGACAACTATATTAGTTAGGTTAGGTGGCTATTGTTCCTTAACACAGCATAGATTGCTTCTATTGTTAATAACAATCTGGGAGCAGAAAGCTGAGTGAGTGTTGTAGGCAGCGTTGGCCTCTGGCCCTAAAGCCTCTGCTCATGCCATGTGGGTGATCATTAACGCATGAGCAGGGTTTCCCACTAAATAACAAGTGCCTTTTATTACTTATTCACATCATAACTATTAATTCAAATTTTAGGAGTAATTATTAAGAAAACGAAGACCACAGTGAGTAAAAAAATTAAAGCACGGTTTGTGCAGACAAGTTTTACAGCAGGTTATGTTAAAATTCCAGCCAGGCGATACCAATATTTAAGAAAGGATGTTGATGAATAAAAATATATATTTATCTGCATTGATAAGATCTACATTTTCATGCAAAGGAGAATAAAAATTTATGTGACACTAAACATCTGTAAGATTTTACAGGGCAATTATGAACGAGTGATGAACTATTGATTTTAAATAATTATATTGAATGAATATTAGCTGGGCAATTGCACAAAGAAAAATCAAAAACTAATCGATCTATCCATCGATCTATCCATTGATCTATCCATCCATAAACCACTTATTCTGGTTTAATCATCACCTAGATTGGACTCCGCCAACCCCCCGGGAAGTATAACCTTTGATGAGTATTTCCCAATCTGCTCATGGACGGCCCACATTTTTGCTCCCTCCTAGCTCCCTGCCAGACGGTCCACCGGGAGCTGGGAAAGAGCGAAAACGTGAAATCTCTGTCGTTTCCTGAGGACTGGGTTGGGAAACACCGCTCTACACCACTGACTTTAAATGGAAGCACTACCTGCTTTTCTGCTGCTAACTTTGTGGTTTATCCTGAATCCAGGTAAGGAAGTGGAGGATGCTGCACCGTCACCATGGAGATGGCAAGCAGAAGGCTGCTTGCCGGGAACAGGAGGTAGAAGACCATGCTATTTGCCCCTGGTCTGTGAGGACCACGCCCCTTCTGGCCACGCCCATCATGATGGAATGCTGTATCTGCAGTGGCCCTATGGTGGCCTACACCATGGAGGAGGACTGGCAGCCTCGTGAACGTACACAGGTGAGCCCTCCCCTAGTGCACAGGTCGGCGTGGGACATGAGACCCGGCTCCTACCAGGGATTAATCTCCATTAGCTACTGCAACTGCAACTATCCCTTTATTACTGCAATAAGTGCAGCCATAGTGACGTCTCATAAACATTCAACTTCGCATTTACATTTGTATGCACATTTGGGTAAGTTGATGTTCAATTTAAATCCCAATAATAAAAAGGCATTCATATTTTATAGACCACACTGTACATATAAAGGGTTTTAAGTACAGCATTATCAATCATCTTACATTCTGAGTGAATCTCAGGCATTCATATGGTATTTTGCATTAAAAACACTGAAATATACAGTATACTAGTTATGAAACATACAGTATAAAAGAAATATGACTTTAACCATTTAAATGTGATCAGTTAGTAACTGTATTTTTCATTGTTCATCTCATTCATACTTGAATGTTTGAATGGCTATTTGGAATTTCTGACAGAACACAAAAAAAACAAAATAATATCTGATCGAATTATTCACACTGATATCTGAGTTTAACCGGTTGTACTAATGTGTTCCAACAAATGAAATCCAATGCACTTCATTTGCCATTAGTATTATCTTAAGCTGACTGTGACTTTGTAATGTCATGGTTTTTACATCTCAATGAACTCAAATATAAGACCATAATAGCAATCTGTGATTACTGAGCTAAATGCGAAGAACCACGGTCATATTCCCGTTCAGAGGAAAAGGTGTTCATAACTAATTCAAAAGGGTGCTTATCAGAGACAGAAATGTTAGTAGAGAATTCAACTGATAATAAATACTATAGGGATGGGCATTGCTACACTTTCTGCACATAAGTTCACAGTACGTCCTGCTATCAGGATGTTGTGAAACAAACGATTGTAAAACTAATTACTACATATGTTTCAGTTTTTCAAATCAAATGCTAGTGACTATAGGCAAATATGAAAGTGTAGTGGATCCAGAAGAAAAGCTTATGAATGATTAATTAGGATGAAGTATATTTGAATACACTAAGCATTGTTTTCTTTAGGCTTTGTGGTTATTGAATGCTGATTGGTCACCCTCAGATGCAAAATTGCATTTTTTTCTTAAATGCTCTGGTCAAAATTAAAACAATATTTTAGCTTTGAATAGGGGAAAGATGTTAATATGGTTTATCTCTCTAAGAAATATTTTTCTGTTCCTTTATTCTTTGTAGAAGTACAAAGGTTACCAAAAGGTGGTTTGCTCAAATTCCCTGAAGTCCCAGTGTGCTACTCTGAATGGCTACTGTGCTGTCCCAGTACAACATTAAACTGGACCTTTGTTCTACTTTATAATGAGTGGCTTTTCCAGAAGGAAGAGTTCTTAGATCTTGGGGCAATTTCTTCTCTGCCTGAAGTGAAAGCAGTTCCCATGGCAGACTGCAGCATTTTATCTCTCTTAAATCATTCAGCACACAACAGGATCCCAACTAGCTGGTGTGCATAATTAAAATAATTTTAAAAGTCTTAGTTTGCAGTTGCCATGGCTACAAAGTTGGGACAATGGGCCTCAGTGCTGTGTATCCATTTCAGTGCTGTAATGGAAAACGGAAGAGAGTGTGCCAACTTGGGGTGGGACCATATGAGATTGAGTGGGTCTAATTGGCTAGTCCAGTGAGCCGGAGCTGGCTGATCATGCAATGGAGAGATGTTTCCCAAAGGCTCGTTTACTATCAGCAGCTCATCTCTCAAAAACTATATGAAGCAAATATTATTTTTCCACTCGGCAAATGGAATGGTCCAACAGACCATGAAATTTAAGGGCATTCAAAAATTCAATCCTTCGAGAAACGAGTTTAATATTTAAAGGAATGTTTTCACAAAAATAGATTTGTGCATACAGAACTATAATTCATTTTTGATTTCTCTTAAGATGTTTTGTAATATATTGCTTAAGTGTGACTTATGTATGTTATTGAAGGTAGAAACTTTTTCTGTTGTTGCAAAACCCTCCCTAATTTACTTTTTATTATAAAACCTTGTATTGCTCACAGGTTTATTAGATGTCTGTTTGTTTTATTCCTTTCTAATAGCCAGAAAGGAATGTATAACGTGACCCATAAAGTAGTGTATATCTGGAGCCTTTCCACTGGGACAGACCCTAACTTTCCTGTCTGTCTCACTGTATCAACCTGGCGACCCACTTACAGACATCTTCCCTTTCTTCAGGTCCCTTACCTGTATGCTGGTACCTGATAGGTTGATCTGTCTCGAGATGGAAACTTGGCAGAGGGATCCCTCTTCATTTCTCTGTTCATTCCAGCTGCCTGCGTCACGATCAGGGGCTGATAGTGCTGCTGACGTGGGTTAGCTGGGTGGAGACACAGCATGTCGTAAAGCAATGTTCCTCTCCCAGTCAGTGTCCAGGAACCTCGCTGGGGCAAAGAAGCGGGTTTCCTGACCTCTCACACCAAAGACATAAGGTGTCATTCAAGCAATGCCTGCAATTAGCAGCATTGCTGTGGGGGGTGCAGGACATGTAATTTTTAAAGATTTCAATACAGATATTTAATACATTGTACATGATTCTGTTACAGGCAATGGATCTGTACTATTCCAGTTTTCCCGAGATAAGTTACTGCTGTACTGGTGATTCAGGTAAGAACTCAGGCCCTCCTGGATCGCACCACACCACACATACTCTCGTAGCCCTGCCTGATTGCAGGGTGAAATGTAATTACTGTTTTTCCCATTATTTTAATAAATGTTGTTATCCCTGAAGCCTGTTTCTCACTGGTCGAAAAAAAATAGGGAAACAGTGGTTATGTGTTTGTGCTGACCAATGAGGCACCCTGGTGATTACTGTAGGTTTACACAGTAGGTGTTCCCACCCCTTTCAACACACACACACACACGCACCATGCTGTGTCATAGCCTGTGGCTCTGGCTTCATTGACCTTTTAATAAAATAAATGACCCTTGTGCCTCAGATAACCATAAACAAACTGCTGCTTCACTGTCTAAATGACCCTCAATCTATACTACACATTTTTTCTTTCCCTGTACTGGCAGAACAAACTCTTTTTAAAGCCAAAGCAAACCTGGGGGGAAAAATTACATGTGTGTGTGTGTGTGTGTGTATGTGTGTGTATAAAACACTTGTGTTGATTTGTTGGCACATTTTTACAGATATATAAAGATACACCTGTTATTTGCATAAGGCTGTCTTTGCAAAGGTGGATTCTGGTATGAACAACCTCTGCAAACTTCCTGTGCGTGACAGTATCAGTATAAATTTCAATTTCACCACATGACTGTAATCATTTTCTCACAGACTAGTCTTCAATAAAGCTTAATGTGACTTCTGCCCCTGTCAGTGAAAAACATGACAGACATTCAGGGAAACAAAATAACCACAAAGTCGAGCCATATATACCTACCGCTGAATGACATATATAATTAACATGTTTTGCTAGATATGTGGACTTTTAATGACCTTCCATTAAAAAAATAGGCGTATGTGTGTTTGAGAAACAAATAACATGTTTTATGTGAATCCAAGTTCCCTTTGCTGGAAATATTTTCTTTACAATGCGATATGTTTTTCTTTAGAATGCTGTGCTGATGAAATCATATATACACGACAATCTGCCAAAAATCACCCAGGCCTAATATCTGTAAATGTGGAAGTTTATTTCAAATTGCGTTCAATATTTTGTGAGCTGGGCACTGGTACATCAGGTCAACTTTTAAAGAAAAAAATTAACCTTAAAATTAGATTACTGGGTGTTCATCCTTGAGTACTGGAACTGCAGCTGGTGCACAAAATGTGGAAGGGACCTTCACGGTTAGCTGAATGATGCTCGCTGCCTCATTCTGTTGTGGAAATAAAGAGGTTTTCCTCACTTAAGGGTTTGGCATCAGTAAATGGCTCTCCTAGTTATGCAATGTTTACAGACCTATGGAGAACCGTTTCCACCCATTCATGAATCTGAGCTCCCAAGGGAAGGCCTTACCACCGCCGAATGTAGACTCCCGGCTGCCTGCTCGACTGGCCGCACTGGGGAGGAAACGGGCATGGAACGTGCAAAGTAAAACAACCTAAACTGAAATGAATAGGAATATTATAACTCTGACTGAGTTTAGTAGCCAAGGTTTTCTGATTATTGATTATTGCCTTTGAAAACCATTGAGGAATTTCAGAATAAACTGCGTAGCGTCTTCTTAAACCTCAAAAACATTTGAATGTGTATTGATAAAGATGTTGACGGATTGGACAATACAAAGCAAACTGATTGGTGCCTTTCCCATAATTACTGCTCAGCCAAAATATGTAGGTGGAATGAATTCCTTTTTTGACCTAAGTGCAAAAGTACTGAACAACCCTGAGCATACGAGAGTACTGAACAACCCTTAGCATACGAAAGAACTGAACAACCCTGAGCATACGAGAGTACTGAACAACTCTTAGCATACGAAAGTATTGAACAACCCTGAGCATAAGAGAGTACTGAACAACCCTTAGCATACAAGAGTACTGAACAACCCTGAGCATACGAGAGTACTGAACAACCCTTAGCATACGAAAGTACTGAACAACCCTGAGCATACGAGAGTACTGAACAACCCTTAGCATACAAGAGTACTGAACATCCCTGAGCATACGAGAGTACTGAACAACCCTGAACACTGAAGAGTACTGAACAACCCTGAACATAGAAGAGTACTAAACAACCTTCAACATACAGTTGTGAGGATGCAACACAACTGCATAGTATCTAAAATGTTATCATAACCTGATGTGTTGATTATAGACTCATAGGACAGCAGGTCTACACCAAACCATTTATTGGAGAGAATGAAAGCCAGTTAAGGCCACCAATACCTGACATAATTATCATTTTATCGATCGATTAATTGATCCTTCCATCCATCTCTACCTTACAGTCAATGTGAGCCTGAACCCTATCAATCAAAGTAGAAAGCATGAGTCAGGGCATACCCTTGATGGGATCCCCCCGATGGAAAACCCCCAATGCGATTCCCCGATGGGATATCCTCGATGGGATACCCTCGATGGAAAACCCCCAATGCGATACCCCTGATGGGATATCCTCGATGGGAAATCCCCAATGTAATACCCCCGATGGGATATCCTCGATGGGATACCCTCGATGGGAAACCCCCAATGTGATTCCCTGATGGGATATCCTCGATGGGATACCCTCGATGGGAAACCCCTAATGCGATACCCCCGATGGGATATCCTCGATGGGATACCCTCAATGGGAAACCCCCAATGGGATACCCCCGATGGGATATCCTCGATGGGAAACCCCCAATGCGATACCCGGATGGGATATCCTCCATGGGGTACCCCCAATGCGATTCCCTGATGGAATATCCTCGATGGGAAACACCAATGGGATACCCCCAATGGGATATCCTCGATGGGATACCCTCGATGGGAAAAACCCAATAGGATACCAGTAATTTATATTTAACACTCTGTCAGAAGTATTTTAAAGGAGCTCCACAGCGTTGCATTCTTCACACACAAAATCTAATTATGACTGATCTGCACTTAAATCCTAAGGAGAATATTGAATGCTTTATCAGGTTTCCTCAGATGAATAATAGATTTGTCCTGTGTTGTGGGAAATTTGAGACAAGATGTTAAAAGTTAAAGCAGACACTATAAATCCTCTGTGCTGCTGGATCTGTGAGGATCTAGTGGAGAACCTCACAAATTCAGCACATACATGTTGAAATGTAGTCTTTAACCTACACAATCAAGTGTAATTATACTAAAATGTCACCTTGACCCTCACTAATCCAGTGCTGCCCTGATTGTAACTAAACCCTGAACTTGGCCAATTCAAGATAGCTTTACTGAAATGTCACAACACTTATCACAAATCAAACAAAACCACGACTGTCCCTTAGCTAATTTTAAAAAATCATACACACACACCAATGCATATGTTGTTGTGCATGTAAAAAGTGGCAGTAGACGGGAACTTCTTCAGCTACCAACAGCGAAAAAGACTGCATTTGCTCTCGTTACAAGCATACAGCTAGACCGTATCTTCTATCAAGGTAACTCAATCAAAATGGCCATCCGTTTTTGCACTGAAGGTCAAAATGTAGCTGTAGATCTAGTACTGAACATCCGACAGAACTATTATAAACTGACTTATTATATGCTTGCCTTAAAAACAAAAACACATAACGATGACTAAGAAGAGTCTATGATCCCAAACACGAATTATAAAACAATTCAGTTGCACTGCAAGTACAGGTTTTATTGCACCAATG
>JAODUD010000039.1:8674307-8684522 GCA_026784285.1 Stomatorhinus walkeri | reverse complement strand
ATTCCATACTCCAACTACACGCTGTGTGAAGAAGTGCTTCCTCAAGTTCATTTTAAATTGTTCTCCCACTAATTTCCCAGTCTGCTCAACAAGGACGATGTATCAGTTCCAGCTACATTTCTATCCACACTGATCTGTTTAACACTGGCAGAAATTCTTTGAAACCTTACCTCGCAGGAACTGTTAACACAAGTTGAATTAACCTGTGATAATGTACCAAGATTTGTCCTAGGCCTGAGCCACAAATCTTCCTGAGAGAAATTCACCACCTGCACCGGAAACGTCATAGTTTGAGAGGATACAAGAACAGGGACTATCACCAGCCCACCAGGTAAGTGAGAGTTTAGTAGTTTCACCAGCATATCTGCATGTCTTATTCACCTAGCTATGACTACTGACACAGACAATGTCGGAACATGTATGGTGTCCTTCCCAGCCACCTGAGCAAAAGACAGTTTATCAGCAGTGTCTTTATGACGTACCTGCTGAACCGCTTCCCTCCAGCTGGAATCTAATTTCCCACCCAACGTGGTTCTGAACTCCAAATTAACTAACTCTCGGCACCGACCAATAACATTCATGCTAATTAACCGTGGGACAGAGGTAGGAGTGCTCTGAGGCTACCTGACGACCAAAAATCCACAGATTGGTAAATTCATATCCATTGCTTCAACATCTACTTCAAGATACCCTAGGTAGGGGATATCCAACCCATTAGCAGCTGTAATCTTTAACCATCCTGACGTGGACAGCTTGTCTTCATCCTCGCCACACAGGTTTTTCCTGAAAAAGCCTTCAGACATGGTACTTACTTGGCTACCCGTATCCAGTAAGCATGACACAGTTACACCCTCAATTTTTAACTCCACCACAGGACATTTTCCTACCGCACACTGTAGCACCTCACAACGACTAGTGTTCCTCTTATCTGAGCCAATAGTGCTCCCTCGCATGGCCTGGCTCACAGCAACCGAGGGTGTTCGTTTCCCTGTTCAGTGGACCTCTGAAAGGTGGCGCTATTTTTCCTATAGTGTCCATTTGTACACTTTCTGGCAATATGTCCTACTCCATTACATTTAAAACATACAGACTGCCCATCCATAGTAAATTTAGGCTGTAATTTTGGCTTTACAGCCATGTCATTCCTTTCACCAGCCTTTTTCAAGGTGAGATCTCTAACTGCATTAGTCAGCTGACCAATAGCCTTGCCCTGTTCACCAACCACTTTCAGTATGTCTTCTCATGTAACAGACTGTTTCTCCTGTATATTAATTGAAGAGCACTGTGTTTCATCCTGCACAAATTCAGAATTCAAATACACAACCCAGGCTTTTACAGATTTACCTCCTGGTGACCACATAATTGCCTCATCTCTCACTTCCTTCAATGTTGACCAAGGAGTCCCATGCACAAACTTTCACAGCTCCCTATGAAGTGAATCATCTCCAGTACCCTCCACAAACTGGTCCCAGCGAGCAAGCTTAGCATCAGGGACTATCTCTGGTGACAATTTTGTAACTGAACTCAATGTAACAAAACTCATCAACAAACTCATCTACTGTCCTTCCGTCTTTGATTAAATCACCGCTAAATGGTTGTACATGACGCTTTCGGGGAACATATACATATGACCGAGTGCGCACCCAGACCTAAGTCCGCTATAGTAGCCATTGTTTCCCTTTGTCTCCTACTCAGCTCACTTAATTTCTGCTGAAGTTCACCTATCGTGTTACTCTTGTCATCTGGATCACAAAACATACTGTACAGTTTACAATAAAACAAATTATCCACGCAAATATCCCTGATGTAATTGCGCAATCTTTCTGATACAAATAAAGGATATTTTCACTGAAAATCAGTCTCTGGGGAGATCAAGAAGAACACAGGTCCTCTGTGCGGAGGCCTTCTCAACGCAGGCTGTCCCGTCACCGTCTGGCCTGCTCCTCGTCATCCGTGACACACTGCAGATCGGCGTTCCCCCTGATCGCAGCAACACCACTACCATATGTACGAGCTAAAACTGACTATCAGAAACTCCACCCCAGGTACCAAAATATGTGACTTGGAGAAATAACACAGGATCACAAAATCTCTGGGGTTCTTTTATTTCTGAGAATATTTATAGAAAAGTAAAACAAATTATACAAAATGTAAGAGGTAGTCAATTTTGTTCACAATAATTCCAAATAAATCTAATATCCCCATCTATTCTGTTAGCATACTAACCAAAACCGATGTTCCAAAATTTAAAGAACATAAAATCTTCCCAAAACTACAATGAACAATAGTTGGTTCCTTCAGAGGGGATTAAACAGAAATAAAATACATTAACTTTTACATAAAGCAAAACTAGCTCCTTTTAAAACCCCCACACATGCATGATCTTGCACGCAAGATCACATACATTGGCTGTCTGCTCTTTCCATGTGCCACGCCCCCTCGTTAACCCTGTGTGGATTCCTCGTGTTTACCAGCTATTCCTGATTGTTGTCAATAGTCCATTGTATTTAGTCTGCATTACTGTTTATCTCCCCAGTCCGGTCATTGTAGTGTCGCGTGTTGTCTTTGGAGTTTCCCCACGAATAAAGCCCTTTTGGTCATATTCACGGCTTCCGTCGCCTGCTTCCCAGTGGATCGTGACAGGATGACCGTCCCCCGAAAAAAGACGCCTTCCCTCACTGAAGCAGAATACCTCCAAGCCACTGACGAGGTAATTTACTCACTTACCCAGCCCAAAGTGAAGAGGAACCCTGCGGCTAGAACCTTCGCTCTCAGGTCCAGGGAGATCCTCAAGTAGATTTCCCCACCTGATAACTCACACATCGTAATGGAGGTGCGAGCCAACCTATAGCAGTTGAGGGAAAGAGTAGCGGAGGTGATGATTCGGCAAGTTCACCTGTATAGTGGACTGCCTCTCCCCCCGCCACCCGGGCAGCCTGAACTCTCCGTCGCCCCTGCTGTGTCTGCTCGTAGGAAGAAGCAGAAGACTCACAGAGTGGGCGGATCCCTTGGGAAATTCCCCTCATCCAGACGCCGGTCCCGCTTACTTCCCCGTGGCCTTTAAAGGGGCATACCCCACGATGAGTGACCCTGCAGTGTCTGTCATGCCCAAGTCGCTGGCCTCCCAGTCCAGCAAACCGGCTCCTGAAGTGCCTACACTTGCTGTACAGGTTCCTAAGATGCCCTGCCTCCTCTTGCTTGTGCCAGAGGAGATCCCCCCCCCCAAGAAGGGGGCGTTAGCTCCAAGGCCTGTGGTTCCTGCAGCCGGGGCTTGTCTGCCTGCAGCTTCACCTACGACTGAAACCCTGGCTAGACTGCTTATCACCCTCCAGGGTCTGTACATGCAGGTAATGGGGGAGCCTGCGGTGCGAGGTTCCCCAGGGGCTGCCAAGGGTCCAGCACAAGCGGCCGGCCTGCTGCCCTATGAACTCCCAGCTCCCCTGGTTCCTGACCCCTGTTGTTGTGGCACGCCCTGCTGATCCGGAGTCGGTGGTTGCTGCACCGCCTGGGGCCCCTGCTGCTGTACCGCCTGAGGCCCCCCTGTGCCTCCTGCTCAGTCCCCCAGCGGTCCCGGCGGCCTTGGTCCCCCAGCGGTCCTGGCTCCCTCGGTCTCCATCCCCGAGGAGGTCCCTGAGGACCTGATCCCTGCTCCTTCCTCCACAATGGAGCCGGAGGAGGAGCTGGTCTGGGACCCCTTGGGAATCGCCATGACCATGCCCGTGGACCCCTCCTGGGGGTCACCCTAACCACCGGCACCTCATCGCGACGGTTCACGGCCGGGGTCCCGCCTCTCGGTCTCCCAGAAAGGGAGGGGACACTGACATCGGGGTAGACTAGAACTACCCTCATTCCCCCAGGCTCCAGCTCGGCGGTTGGCCCTATCTTCACCCAGGGCACCTCGTCGGCCGGCCACCGGCATCCCCTTGATGGCCTGCAGGTCCTCTACTGGCGCCTCTTCAATCACCTGCATGTCCCTTGCCGGCAACTCGTGGGTTGTCTGCACCAGAACTGGCTATGGTAGCACCCCCGCTAGCTAAGGTTATGTCTCCCTTCTCCCCTCCACCATAGTACCTTTTGGCTACCTCCTTACCATCTGCACCAGCCCCTTTGCTTGCGTCCTCACCACCCTCAGCCCCTGCTTCAGGCTCCTGGTTGCCTACTGCCTACACCTCCCATCCACCGAAGGTCCCCTCTGCTCCCTGTTGCCCCTTGCCCTTAGACCCATAACAAGTCATTTAACACAGTCAATAAACATGGCTACATATCTCCCATATCCAACCCCAACAAAGCAGAAATACAACACTAAGTTTCTATTATAAACCACAATACCAAATAATAGGCATATATAACAGACATAATAAAGGAATACAATTTACCCGCAGAAAGCAGCCTCCACAAAATTGTGGCATTTCCCCGTTCATGCTGACCAGTCTGAAACTGCTCATGCGCAAAAGCACACAGAGGACGTCGAGTTCATGGTCACGCGCTGTCATCCTTAAAGGAACACAGACCCTTTTTTGCTTTATCTAATACAGCACCCGACTACATCTGTCTTCACCAATAACACTAAAGATTAAAAGACAAAAAATACTTTTGTTTTCTTTATATTCAGCTTTACTCCTATCTTTTCCTTTTCTTCCTTTACTTTATATAATATCTTCAGATTTACATAATTTTTGGCGATAAGTCTTCTTGCCCTGTTCAGTTATCCATCGTGTGTCGACAATGCTGTCTCTTTGTTCCTCAGCATTCCTTGAAACCAGCTTAACTATCAGGCTCTTATCTTAATTTGTAAGGATGTACTCTGCATTGAATGATCTTCAACATGATTGTACTGGTATGTGATATGACAAAAAAAATTGTATGATTGTACAACTGTAGAAACTAGATGCTTTTTTGATAATGAAATGCATCTCTTCCAATCTGTAGGCCACTGAATTGTTCATTATTGGCATAATTAGGTCAACACTTTGATTATTCTTCAGATTTTTAGAATATTTGGATATCTCTGGGGATACCATCTATCCCCATGACCACTCTTGTCGGCACATATTCTCAAGGCTAATCTGACCTCCTCTTCCATTATTGAAGGTTCTCCAGTGTATCAGACCTCATTAAATATCTCTTGGTTGTTGAGGTATTTGCTGTAGAGGTCTTCAATGTATTCCTATCTCTGCTTAACCTTTTTTTTACTTACCCATAGAAGTCTTTCAGTATACCCACTTGAGACTGAAACTTCATTTTTAATGTCACAGATCTCCAGAAAAAAGGAACGCGTATTTCCTTCTTCAGTGCCTCTGAAAATATTGTTGTAATATTCATTTTTCTCTTTCCTGGTAGCTTTCTGAAATTCACAATTCAATTTTAAGGAGATCTTAACTTCCCTGATTTTGGCTTCTCTTCTCCGCTTCACAACGTTCACTGTGCCTTCTGTTATTCACTTTGTTGATTCCTTGTTGACTTCATTGAATTCCTCACACAGCTTTGGTAGATCTGTAATTGTTTTCTTTTTTTGTAACTTAAGTTTTCCCACAATACATACATATAAGTCAAAAACAAAAACAAGTAATCGTACCAGTGTCACATATGAATCAAGCATACAATTCTAAACATTAGATTTCCGTATCTCCAATGATGTCTCCATGAAGGGAATTACTGTATATGTTGTCCACTTGACCCATTTTCCCTCAAAAACCATTTGTTGAATCCATACCTTGTGTGTAAGTCTTTCTGGTTCAAATATCTCCTCGACAGTGTTCTTCCAGTTATCCACAGTGGGAGGATCTTCTTTGCACCTGGTGCAAATCCTGGTGATTGACTTATTAGCCTTTGCTAGTAAAATTTTCACCAAGTATATGTCATTGCCAGAAACCACCTCTCTTTTCAAATTTCCCAAATATAACAATTCAAAAGTGTTGGGCAAACTGTCCTAGTATTCTCCTCAACTGTGACCATGCATCCTCCCAAAAATGTTTAATTTTACTACATTCCCAGAATATATGTGTATGATCAGCATTATCTGCACCATACTTTCTCCAGCAGAAATGTTGTGAGTTCGCCCTTTTAACCTTGGGAGTGATGAAGTATCTGATAATGTTTTCCCAGCAGAATTCTCTCCACCCCCTAGAGCTGGATGTGGTTTTCTGTACTTCACATATATTATACCAGTCTTCGGAACTCAATTGAATTTGGCTTTCTTTTCCCCATTTATTTCTAATATAGAGTGTGGAATTACCCCTTTTCTGTTCCAGCCCTTTATATGAACTTGATACCACTCTCCCTGTATTATTTTTATATGCTTTGTACAAGATTTTGGTCAAGCTGGGTGGCTTTTTTAAATAGTCTCTGACTTGCAGATATCTAAATAAATCTCCATTTTCCAATCCAGATTCTTCCTTTATTTCTTGAAAACTTTTAATTACGCCTCCATCGAGTAATGTTTGTATTGTTGTGGTTCCTTTGTTTGCCCATTTTTTAAATGTATTATCAAGGGTCCCTGGTTCAAACATAAGGTCATAAGACAGCCAGTTCACCAATTTAATCTCCTTCTCCAAATTATATATTTTTTTACCACTTTATACCAAATTTCCAATGTGAACTTAGTTATTGTGTCTAGTAACTCCATACTTCACTTGTATAAATTCTTCTTTGGTGCTATACTTTGTATGTGGTACCTTTCCGTTTCTACTTCTATTTCTTTCCATTTTGCAACTTGAGTCACACCAGTATACCAAAGGCCAGAGCTGCTCAGAGGAATAGCATTCTTGAAGATGTGGTAGAGCCATCCCTCTGTGGTCCCGGGTAATTGGAAGAGTAGTATGCTTTATTCTTGAACTAAAGTCTAATGTAAGTAGAGACCATTTTTCCAAATCCCTGTAGATTTCCCTATTTAATGCTGTATAATTTGTTTCAAATAATTTATTTAATTTTTCTGTTATAGTCACTCCAATATATTTTATGGTTCTATTCTCCCATTTAAAATGATATTCCTGTTGGATTGTTTTGGTTGGAGAATAATTCATTGGTAACACCTGGGTTTTAGCCATGTTAAGTTTATAACCTGATAAATGTTCATAGGACTTTAGCAACCTCATTAACTTTGGGAGACCTGCATTTTGGTTGTTAAATAACAGAAATAAATCAAAATATCATCCACAAACAGTCCTATTTTGTGACCATCCTTTTCCCTATCAATCCCTCAATCTCCTTGTCTTGCCGTGTTTCTTGGGCCAACGGTTCTATAAATAACTCAAAAAGGGTGTAATTGTGTTCTGAACCTTTTCTTAAAGGCGATGGACATATTCAGTGACATTTCCTGAAACTTGGATAGGCATTTTGATATTTTCCTTGTCCTCAGCAACAGAGTATGTTAAGGTAAATCGGCAGGGTCATCACCTTGTAAGGGACGCACTGTGTTTACTTTGGTTAAACGTTTCAACGTTGTTTAAATTGTTCAATTCAGATGGAGAAGGGAAAGAGAAGGAAAAGGACCCTACTGAGAGAAACTAAATCACAATGCAAAGCAATGGTATTTGCTGATAACTAATAAGGATAAATAGCATAGAATCAAATGATTACAGATCCAGACGTACTGCCTGCACATTTTATATAATCTCACTTTTGGACTTTACGCATTCATGTCGCGTGAGTGTTTTATTAAAAATATTTATGTGTAGTTCCTCAGGTTAATGTTTTGGGCTTAAGTTATAGTTAATATGCAAGTTATAATAACGACACTTCATTGACCCCTTGTGCGGAAATTCTTCTTTTGCTGACCCCATCTTGCTCTCAGTGACACACACGTAGGTGAGAGCAAGCTTGGCGGCACAGGGCAGCCACCTGCAGTGGCACCCAAGGAGCTGGGGGTTAAGGGCCTTGTTGAAGGGCATACAGACATGGCATTCACGCCAAGGTCAGGCTTAAACCGCTGACCTTCCAATTATAGGCACAGAGGTTTAGCTCGTAGAACCACACACTGCCTCAAACACTATTTAAATTTCTGTATGTTATACGATTGCACAAAAAACCTGTTAAAGAATGAGAAGAAAGACTTTTAAGGTCCTTATTACCCTTCCTATGGTGTTAGGGTTGGCACTGACCTGTTTGTAAGTTTAAAATGCGTAAGAGAACTACATAAATCTATTTATTGCATCAAGGCTTTTTGACTTTATCGGGGACCTCTACTTAAACAAAATAAAACACAAAAATCACTAAATTATAAATGATCTGGTTAACATATAACAGCTCTGATGTTGGGGTCTGCACTGACCCCTTTTTAAGTTTAAAATGCAAAAAAGCACCACATAGATTTGTGTACTGCACCAGGAACCTCTATATAAACAAATTTTAAAAATTAAAAAATTACACTAGGCAAGGCCTGCCCAGACATGTAAGGCAAGATAAGACCAATTCAGTTTATTTATATAATTCTCTTATGGTATATTTTACCATAATTTTTTTATTGAAAACCAAAGGTATGCTGTCAAATGAATGGTCCAGAAAGCCACAACAATTGTAAATATTAAAACCAATCTTTTCATGAATAAGGAAGCCTAACAAGGTAACCAAGAGGTAAGAAACAAATTGCATGATAAATTATTGTTTTGAGGGTATTTTATGACTGATTCTAACCGAAACTGCCCTAATTCGGTCCATTCATTTAATTTCTAAATGACTTATTTTCATCTGCGTAGCTGTGAGTTTCCCTGGCCCATGTAGGGCCACCCTTTGCTTCAGATCTGCTTCAGGCCTTCTTGTAATGTTGTCGTTTAAGTCCTGCGCAATTTGGGGTGGGATCTTGGATCCTTTTTAAAGAAAAAAAAACCTTCAGTTCCTTGAGGGATGGAGGAAGTGATGATCTACTTCTGTCTCCATTAAACGTTCAATGATTTTTAGATCTGGTCATTTGTGAGGCCATGGAAGGAATTCGACTTCAACTTGGCATTTATTAACCTTCTCCTGGATTTGTTAAGCAGAGTGTATTGTGTGTTTATCATCCTGGAATAGTCATCTGACCGTCCCCAGCAACCATCAGATCTAAGTCCTCTTACAAGGCTGCTGCTTGTACCATAATGAATCCCTGACATTGTAGGGTGACTGACTTTTGGCTTCCTCCAAATGAAAACGAATCCATATATACAGTAAGGGAAAAAGATGAGAGATGAGTCATTAGATCATATGACTTTCCCCATTGCTCAGGGTGTCTTTGTGCACCGGCCTTGGATATAAACGGCTTCCAAATGTCAGCCTTTGCATTATCACCAGCTGTGTGAAACTCACCACATACAGGTTTTCTCAAGCCTGGCTTACAAGAGTTGCTTATTAATTTCTGTCGTGATTTTCAAGGCTTTATTTTGTGGAGTTGTGCAGCTGTCCTGATAAGTGTCTGTCTGTCTGCTGTGAGATTCTGCCCACTATTGCGCCCATGCAATGCAGTCTGTCTGTATGGCGTATGCTTTCATGACTTATGAGACTGTGTCCTGCAGACACTGTAAAATATTGCACCTACAGCCTAGGATCCAACGCTTCAGAAATGTGTTAACTCATGCTGCTTTGGACAATTAACATATCAAAGGGCTGATTGTCAGCCTTGTTTATGTGTTCTAGATAGCCCAGTACTATTTGGATCCTCTTTGTGCCTGATGAACATCCAGTTATTCAGGAAGCGAATTGCTGTCATCATGAATGAATGCATTCTATCTAAAACTATTTATATATATTTTGCAAGAACCCAAAGCTTCACTTGATCGCAGACTGCATATCCCTGAGCAACAGTTCACAGGGAAGCCACCACACACCAGCAGGGGGCGATCAGCACCACACAGTGCCTGAGGTTTGCAGCTGCAGTAGGAAGAAGGTGAAGTGGAGGGAAAGGACAAGCTTGCTGTGCATGAACTCTGCATTAGGGAATATCGGAGGGTGGCTGCCTCCCACTGGTATATTTTTTTTCACTTTTTATGCTAATTAAACCTCACCCCTTAAAGTGTGTTTGCCCGCACCTCACTCTCACATGTGACCTTGCCCGTCACACACCATAACAGACAGTGAAAGCAGGAGACAATCTGATCACAGTCAAAGAATTTTGCATCAGCAGCAGATTTTCAACAACAGATATCATGACCTTATTTCACGAGCTTATAAGAATGTCAGGGACACAGCGCAGAGAAACATTCCAGCGATATGAGTGGGGGGGGGGGGGGGGGTGTGGCTGATAAA
>JAODUD010000039.1:8623175-8650273 GCA_026784285.1 Stomatorhinus walkeri | reverse complement strand
CCATATCTGCCGGAGCATTGCACTTCATATTGCACTCAGTTAACCTTTAGCACTGCATATAGATTCCCCTATTTTTTTGGACTAATCTTCTTTAGTTGTTCCATGAAATCTTTTTTGTTCCATTGCTTAAAGTCAATGATATGGACTCGACCTCCACCCTCTTCAATGAGTTCCTTCAGATCCTTGTTTCTCACTAGATACTTTTTAAATGTTTGTTTTTTCTGAAACTTATCACCACGGGTGAAGAGGAAAACTATGTGCTTGAGGATTTCCTTCCCAAACTAATTCAATATCATCTTCACAGGCTCTTCGTATGGCTCAGTACCCGTGATGTAGCTCTCAGTTTCAAAAAGGTTGGTGACCCCTGCCCTAGCATGTCTTTAGCATTTCCTAGATTAAATTATTGTATTCTACCAGCAGATGGCAGTGCATAGCTACACAAAGCACAAGACCATGGGAAAGACATTGACAGTGAGAGCTACTTATTTAGCTTCTTTTTTTACTGAAAATAGATGTTTCCTCTGTCGGCTTGGTGAAAGGAAAACTTCATATCCATATATAGTTTGTTTACCTGAATACCATAACAGAAACTTAGACGTGCAGCCACACTTAGTCATTTCAAGAGAAAAGCTTCAGTCCAGCTTAGTAGATGTCAGTGTAGCTGATGCCCCAGTTACATTATCTCTGATCATCAGTCTACGTGCTTCAGAGAGAGACAGAAGGAGCACAGCTGGGAGACCCAGGCAGCAGAGCAGAAAGGCCAGTGTGGTAACTGACTCACCAGCCATGCTTTCCAATATACTGATGTCAGCAGCTGCTTTACGTCAAGCATCTATAACTGCAAGTGAATAAACGTGATGGTTATGGTCTGTTTCAGTCAGAGAAGAAATAGGACAATCTGGGCTGATTCACACAGATTCTCACATTAGCAAATATCTAGTAATAATTACGGTGGGATTTATGTATATTAGAGTTCTTTACAAATTCTGCTGTGGGAGATATGTTAAAAAACAATTTAAATATAAAATGTACAATTTAAAATAAAATAATGTATAATTTACACATTAATGGGAACAGACTGGATATATCTTGTTGGGGTTAGAAGGAAAACCTGCACCCCGTGAACCCACAGAGATGAGACACGCGAAGATTTACTTTCAAGGGTAACCTCACCTTTGTAGTGAGCTACAAAGGTTCAGTCCTCCTGGTCCTTTATTTTATACATGAAGATGAACAAGCTTGCATACCACACTCTATACATCGTTATACATTCTCCCTGGGGAGTGAGTGAGAAAGTAAAGACAATATCCTAAAAAGGAAGCACATCCTGAAAAGGAAGCACATCCTCTCCTGCAGGAGAGAATGTACACTTAATGCTTATACTACAGTTTTTATGGTTACATGTCAAAGAAACAGAGAACAAGATATATATTGCTGATTATACAAAATGATTATAAATGAAAACAATTTCTCTCTAACAATTGGCGACCCTGTGGTGAACTGGCGATCTGCCCAGGGTGTACCCCGCCCCTCGCTCGATGATGCTGGCATTGGCTCCAGCTTCCCCGCGACCCAGAAGGATAAAGCGGTATAGATAATGGATGGATGGATGGGTGGATGGATGGATAGTCCAGTTGGCTAGTAGAACAAATTCTGATAGAACTTTACTTAAGGATGTGTTTTTAGTAATTTATAAACACTCATAATGCTACAAATATTTATGAAAAGGCATAACACATAGCCATGTCTATTATACATTATGACTGCCTTATGAAGCTCTCATCTAAAATGCGCTATAGATACCATTATTATGCAGTACAAAGCATCCTTAATGCTTATACCAACCATTATACTGCATCATAAAGGTACCTATAGTGCATTATAGATGATTGGTTCATAAGGCAGTCATAATGTATAATAGACATGGTTATAATGTGTTATGCCTTATGATGAATATTTATTGCCATGTTTACAATGATTTATGAATACATTATTATTTATGAATATGTTTATAAATCACTAAAAACATTGGCTTACGTAAAGTGTTACCAAAATTCTTAAGTTCCATCACTTAAGATGTTTATCCACCTTCATTCTGATTCTCCTGCGTCTGGTCACTAAACCCAATTTGGTTTAATATTTGCAGCTGCTGAGAATGAAGAATCAGTTACAACAAAATCACCTCAGCAATCTGTAATTTCCTGACATTTTAGAAAATTAAAAAGAAACATTGGTCATTGGCTCCATTCGTCTCCAGACTAGCTCTTAGGCTCACTTAACATTCAATGAATGTTTAAATGTCCTATTAAGCATTGGCAGTTAATGCTTTATTATTCAGCTGAATACTTGCAGCTTTGCTCATTCATGCAACAGGAAACTGTATTGTAGTAAGTTGAGATTGATAATATACCCGGATTTTAAACAGAAATTTCAGGTTCCACACAATTTTATTTTCCTTGCAGATGCATAACATTCCAGCACCTTTCTTATGAGCTTACCAGCTATGTGGTGATTGTTAACAGTATTGACATGGTCGTTTAAATGCAAAAAACTGCAACATACGGTGGGTATTAATCGGGATTAAGGGTGATTTTATATACTGGGAGCAGAGATGAGAGAGTTTGTGTTTGTGAGTGAGTGTGCCCGGGGGGGGGGGTCTTTTTTTTTTAACTATTTCTATAGATGGAAGGAGAATTTCAGGTACTGTGTCTTACATCTGCATTGCATCTGTTCAAATATAGCTTTTTGTTCAGCTTTGAATGGTATTTAAGCAATGAACAGCCATATTTCAAATCAGATGTTGCTAGGAAACACTTTGCCAGGAGTGCAGGGGTGTGGATATGGTATTTCCCATTGTTGATATTCTCAACCATAATTATAGACAGTAGCACAGCTCAAAATGTCCTTTCTTTGTTAAAATTACATTCTTGACATGACGAAAGGACCCCAATACACCCCAAAAATCAGTATTCTGAGTTAATGGTTCCCAACCCAAAGCACCATACAACTGTACACTCTAAGCTAGTGGTTCCTGACCATACAATGGCTGTGGACCAGTTTACATTGTGCAAAATTTTCACAGACTGGGGGGGAGCATTTATGTTAAATAAGTTTAATTGTCTCCATTATTTTCATTGTTCACAGATGCGATTTGAATAGGGTCATGAGAAAATGGCTTGGCTTGAAAATACAAAATTAACTTACCCCTCCTCAAGCATTCCATGGCCTTATGGGGCATCCCTACTCCAAACTGATGGTCATGGTATGGCGACCAACCACCATCATGAAATAACCATGATCTTATTTCATTTACTATGTATCTTCTATCAGGTTTTGGACAAATATGATGTGAACAGTAGTGATGTGACCTGTCCGTTCACTGCAGTCGTCACGGCAAGATTAGTGTTCATCGGCTGCAGTAGACAGCTGTGATACTGTGAGACGGAGATCCCGATGCTAATGAACCCTGTCTTACCGCTCTGGCTGGTAGAGGTGAAAGCTCTTGTGACAGTGGATCCGTGTAAGTGCGAGGCCCAGCTGGCGTTCCAGAAGCAGACGCAAGAATCCTTCCTGGCACTCACGGCAAGACATATCCTTCTGATACTTTCTTTCTGTGTCCTTCACCTTTTAAAATATATTCGCAATGACAACACTCAGCTTACCAGTTTACCAAGCAAAATTCCATTAAAAAATCCCATGGTAAAAATTCACTAGTGGCCAAAACTGTGGAAACACTTCCAATTTTTAGAGATTGCAGAACTTTATTCCAGTTACTACAGTTACTTATTTAATCGTCAATTGTATGATATTTGTAAACATTCTTTGATTGTTTATAAACATTACCATCTATATTCACGTACTAATTTTTAAAGCGTAATACCAAAAACGCTAGATGTTTCCGTAATTTCGGTCACTAGTGTAATTCTGCATATTACGTGAATGTTGGACAAAAAAATATAAAAAGTACATTACGTATTTGTCCTTTAGCTACCTGTTATGATGACTTGGCATATGAAATTTCTTTGACTGTCTGTTTTACTGGATGACATAACACGCCGGGTGCAACGCTTGGAGCGTACTGCAGGGGGCCGCATGTAGGGAAAGCCAAGCACAGCATCCTCCGCCAATGGACAATGAAAACAAAGGTCCTTTGGGCACCACCTGATGCATCCTTCCACCAATCAGTGTGACTTGCAGTTCAGAGCTTATTACACCAGGGAGAGGAAGGTCAGAAGACATACTGCACTCAAAATGGACACACAGTCCATTTGATCCAGTTCCTACTGTATCTGTTAGGCTGCAAATAGCACCAACTGTAAATTCCTTTGACAGCAGACCATGATGTCTGTACTAAGCTCTTCAAGGTGAGAATATCAATTTGAATTTAGAAACCACAGATGGCAGCAGGTGAAAGGTGATCAGCAGAATAATTCAATGTACAATGTAATAAGTAGAAGAATATATAGTATATTTATATATGTAGATATGTGTCAATATAATGTGAGAAAATAGAGCATTGAGGATAAACTTCTGCCCATGATGTGGTGTATAACTCAGTAATGTCTATTTACAGCAAAAACACTGGAATGAACTTCATTTTCTGGAATGTACCATGTATGCTTTAAAATAAATTAATTGAAAAATGCACAAAATAATGTCTTTCTATACTTTACAGGTGTTCTTTCTTGGAAGTGAATTTGTGCTCATTCGTGAAAATTAATAGATGTGTGCAGAGGGCTGGCTTTTTCCCATTAGCTGCAATGGTTGATGAATCAGGAGATTATTGAAATGAGACCATTTTTTTTGAATCCTCAAAGTTATAAATGAGCAATATGTGACGGATGCACAGAATGTGTGCTGATTTTAGCAGATTTGGGAGTGGGGATGTGTTTGACACAAGGAATTTGGGATAAGGGCACCCACACAGGAACAGCATAGGGCAATATGTCATGACTACTATGAGGTGTGGTTTTGGTATTCAGGATTTGGACATGAGGTTGACAAAACAGAAAAGAGCTCAGTGTTATACAGGACTCAATGATTTTTATTTGTTACATGCAAGGTATACAGTCAGACTATAACCAGCAAGGAAATTAAAGTGATCGCCTCCGCCATAATTAAAAAACGATAGCAATAAAAAAATAAAACTGAAAAAAATAATATAACAAATACATCATAAACAAGGTACAGGAAAAAGAAGAAAAGAAAAAGAAAAAGAAAAAAGAAAAGATGTGCAACATAGCTCAAAAAAGTGTATGAGAATGCAGTATGGGTGACCCAAATAACTATAGTCTGTTGTAGGATGATAGAAAGTGCAGTGATTTCGGGTTCTGTTCCTATATCCAGAAAGCTGTGGGTTCAAAGCCTGTGTCCACCAACAGTAATATCACTAGTGGGCCCTTGAGCAAGGTCCCATCCGGCCTAGCTCCATGTTCCTCATTTGTATGTTTCTTCAGACAATAGCCTTTGCTAACTGATTGTAATCACCTGATAGTACCCTATCTGGAACATTCATTTTAATTTACTTAACAGACACTTTTAGCCAATGCAACATACTATTTTTTCTTTTTTTCAGAAAGAAAGGTCAGCCAGTCCTTGAAGAAACTGGGGTTTAAAAGCCTTGGTCAGGGGCCCAGCAGTGAAATCACTCTGTCAACTCAAACTGGTGACACTAACTTCAGGCCCAGTCTTACACCAAGCTGATTACCTGCACAGCCATATCCTGCATTGCATCCCTCTCATTAACACTTGCAGCCAGCTTGCTTCTAATTCTTCACTCACTCACTCTACGACCCACAAGCCCCTGCTCTAAGAGGACACAGAAAGCTTGGCTTCCCCCATATAATTTCCAAAAGAAGTGATTTAATCACTGTAGCAATGTAAATTAATTTTATTTGCGATTAAAAGTTTAACCCATCCTACTAACTATATCGCTGATCATTTCCCGGGAGTTTTCGACAACATATACATTAATATTGTATGTGAATATAATTAAGATTATAATATAATATTAATTTTCCCTTTGAAGCCAGGATAAATACAGGCCATAGACGCCCATTGACGCCGTGCATCTCCCGCAGTCTGTGGAAGATTCACGTATGCTTTGTCTAAAGGGAGAACAGATGAAAAACCTATTGGTTGATATGTTCCGTTGATGTGTTTTCTGAGCCCCCTGTCTGCTGTGTTTCATGGGCACCTAAGAGAGCTTCATTCATAATCTTGCTTAGGAAATGATTAATGGAGAGATTGACTTGCAGTCAGATATTTTAGATCCACCTGGAAGCCAAGCTTCTCTACAGGAGAAGGGACTAACTACCAATATCATTAATTCTCATGACTTTCACATGGCGTACAGCTTCCTTCATTCCGTCACAAGCAGGACCACAGAAGCATTTCACTGAAACACAGAGTAACTGTTAATTGTTTTGTTTGCCATCTTTTTCCATTTGCATTGGTAAATATTATAAACAACGTTATCATTGAGTTTTATGGTTTGTCTAATCCTCAAGTTTAGTGATTTTGTTACTAGCCTAGCTAGCTTAGCTTGCTAACAAAGCCATATGTGAGAGGTAGAGGCTTTGAACACACTGCAACTAATGTTGCTGACAACGTTTAAAAGAAAATTTTTAAAGAAGGAAAGCAGATTTACATATAAGTATCTGACATACTAACATTAGAAAAAACAACCATACTGCAGGGTTGCCAATTTTGGTCAGCTGGCTGGCGTGACATATTCAATTCGAGACCAGTCTGCTTATATGTAAGTGCGAGTTTAGGACACATTTCACGATGCAGGTCCATGCAAGAAGGTAAATGTACAGTGGCACTATTTGCCATATAATTCTGTGAATAGGTTCACTGTCTCAGTCAGGCAACAGTGGGACCATTCATGGACTTATAGCACAGAGACAGAAGGAATATCTTTCCACTATAAAGGTATTTCTATAACTAAGCTCACAACACCACGACTGTCTGGATGAAGCCTGTGAAATTACAAGTGCAGGATAAAGATTGATGCTGTTTCTGAGACATATCCCATCCAGCCCATGCAAATGGACTGTGACTGTGTGACATAAGAACATAAGAAATTTACAAACGAGACGAGGCCTCTCCCCAGAGTTTTAGCTTGTGCTACACTAGCAGGAAGACTATTCCATACTCTAACAACACACTGTGTAAAGAAGTACTTCCTCAAATTCAGTTTAAAATGTTCTCCCGCTAATTTGCACGTATGTCGACGAGTTCTAGTATTTAAACTAATATTAAAATAGCCATTTGGCTGAACAGCATCCAGACCTGTTAGAATCTTATATACCTGGATCATGTCCCCCCTTAGTCTCCTTTGCTCGAGGCTAAACAGATGCAGCGCAGCTAACCTCTCCTCATAAGATACAGTGGTCTAATTAACCTGAAGCTAATGTAAACAGTTAGCAGACAAGCCAACGTCATAGGGAGGTGGACAGGCCGTGAATCAGTCAGAAATAACATTAAATGGAAGTTTATGATGTATTAATAATAGTGATAATCTTAAAACTTCATTAACATGACACTGGCAATGTTTGCAATCCACACTTTTAAAGTCAGGCATGTGTGCATTAATATAGAGTGTCTGCCATTTATTCTCTTAGTATAATGCCGAAGTATTTTCTGAGCCCCAGTCTGGGCTTCCTATGGCATTTCTCACAGCACACTTAGATATTTGGAATCCATGAAAAAGGCCAGTCTTTTTCCAGACGAACAGCTAACATGGGATGGAGAAGAAAAAACCTTTGTGACACTTGGGGATGGTTCATGAAGGTGCAATCGGTGGAATATTTCAGGAAAGCTATTTCATGTACACATCACACACATGTGCAATGTTCCCAGTGTACCTTAAGATGACCTGCTGAAAACAACCTGAAGAATTTGAGATGTTTTATCTGGCAGGAGACTATAGCTACAGCTGAGTCCATAATGTTTTCTACCTTGAAATGGACACCACACACGGTATTTCACCTAAAATCTCTTAAAAGACGATACTAAGATATCATTAACATTAGGTATGCAGCAATTGTTTCTTATTCTGTGGTAGTGAGAGCCCTGCATTGAGCTCAAATCCTATGCTGGCAATACCTACATTACAATTCTGAATGGAACACTAAGTGCTTATTGAAAATACATGAAGATCGTATGCTTTTTTTTCACTGTTTTTGTCCAATACTTAATATCAAGTTAGTCCTCACAGATGCTCCCTTCAACACACAAGGCCCATGTCAAGTCTGGTCTGTACCATCAGCCACCTGTTTTGTCTCACTCTGCAGGTTTTAGGCTGAATAGAGTGAAACAGAGTGTCGGTCGATTCCACCCCCAGCTCTAGTGTAAGGCTGACAGTACAGGAAAACTTGCACAATCTATTACTTTGTGTTACAGATTTGCTTTGACATTGAAGAATTTCTTTTCTGTTGATCAGCGTCAAAAAGATAAATTCCAAACCTATTATAAGCATTGTATTTATGAGAATAATCAAGTATAAAGAACAAAAATGCAGCATGATTTTGTGACAGATCTGTTGCATGCTTGGTCTAACTATTCTCACCAAAAGACAACTGTATGTGTGTCAGGGTCTGTTATGTTCCCAGTTGTCCAGCACAGATCACCCCATTTTCCCCCTCTTGTATTTATTAATTCAATCCAATTGCAATTTATGTTCATGTAGTGCCTTTCACAAAAGTCTCCCTCACGTGGCTATGTTGTGATAAATTACAAAGTCATTAAGACAGAATAATACAGAAACATGATGTGAATGAAATGACCCCCCCCCCCGGGCATGCTAACATTCAAAAATAAAGAAAAAATAAAAAAAGACTGGGCTTCCTTGTTAAAAGCAAGGTGTAAACTATGATCAAGGTCAAAACCAAAGTCCATCAATGAGTCAGTTCAATTTTACGGTTCGTAAGTCACATGGGTGGACAGAACATGAACATGCACAGACACATTAATGGACAAACACAGAAGATAGAAATGCCAGGTACAGCAGCACCAGCAGCCATAGTTACGACGCGTTATGTGTTAAGTGGCGGGGGAGCTAAACTGAAGTAATAGCTCTTTAGTCGAGATTTAACAAATAAGTAACTCTTTAACAGATAAGCAACAGTAACCACAGCATGTTTTGGGACAGTGGGGGGTAACCAGAGTGCAAAGAGGAAATCCCATGATGACATGGGGAGAACATGCAAACTCCACACACATAGAGCCATGGTGGAGACTCAAACCCTGGTCCCATACACGTGAGGCAACACTGCTAACCACTGCACCACCATGCTGGGGGGGGTGGGGGGGGGGGGTAAATGACCAAATGCTGCTGGATGTGAAAGGCTGGAGTAGGAACTACATACTGATGTTCGTCAGAGAAATCAGAAAGAGGCTTCCAGACAAGATGAAACAGCTATAGACGCTCAAATTTATGTTAGCGAGCTATGCTATATGTGCGGCAAAGGCATAGACAGATGGTCTTACTTTATTTCATCTTTTCAAAGAAGATCTAGGAAAGGCAGAGTAACAGTGGAGAATCCTACACACTGTGAACTGGAAAAATAAGAAAGCCAGCAAAACAGAGGACTTCATGCAGGATAGAAATTACAGCGCACTCAGATGCTGCAGGTGACAGGGGTTTTGAGGAAATTGGCACCTTTACCCTTTCTCTTCTTGCTTTGCCGTTCAGTAATGCTGCTGTTGATTGGTCATTTTCCCAAATGTCTCTCATAAAGAGAACAGACTGGAGCAGACATCTCTGTTAAATATAATGAGGATCCGTGCTTACGTGCAGAGGAACGGAATCGGCTGCCATAAATTCACAGCATCTGCAAGGATGCTCTCTCTCTTCACTGCAGATATCTACTCAACTGCAGATGAGGAAGACAGCACTGGTCTATAAAATAAGATATATATTTATTGATCAAAGCAGGCAGAAGGAGACTGCTCGGTAAGGATGTTTGTAGAGTTTTGAATGAAAAACGTTACGACGGAAGACAACAGGGCAGAAAATGGCAGGCAGAATTTAATGTGTGTTTGTCTGTGATACATTGCGGATAACAGATGGAGAAGGCAGACCGGAAAGCCTATAAATAGTTAATTTAACGTGAAATTTTGAATCATCTTAGGATGGAAAGAAACCAGGCACAAGAAAGGAGACACTGAACAAAAAGACAAAGTGAGTGATAATATGCATCCTGGAAGTGTATATTTTAAATGTTATGCCCTGGGTAAAGTTTTTGTGACCTGCATCACAGTGTAGAATAACTGTGGAAATGTTGGTGCTTGCATGTATATAACAGCCAATGAGGAGAGACAAGGACAAAATAACAGCAATGGTCAGTCAGTTACAAGTCATTCACTCCTTTTAATGTTAACACGATTATGCATTAAGCATGACTATTATCAGCATGCAAAAAACTGGTTTATTTCTTTGAGATGGGGGATACTGGCATTTCAGACATTTGGCTAGTTTCAGTTTCCATTGGATGTATTTTAAGCAGACCTTGGGCTGGAGATTTTTGCTGGCCTGAGATCTGGCACAAATTAACTGGGTGCAAGTGGTCTGACCCCATCACTATAAACAAAAACAACACATCCATCATATCTGTTGTTAGGATTAATATTTTACCCCGATTAAAGACAGCAGAACAGTGGTAAACACTAGAGACTTATACTAGTTACTTAGAATTGCCCTAGAATAGAATTCCATCCAGTATATACCCTTCTTCATGCTCTGGGCTCCTGGGATAGCATCCAGCCTTCAGTAGATAAGTGGTTGTGGACAACAAATGTGTAATTGAGAGTGGTATTGAATACATGCCATGATGTAATTGATTACACATTTAATTTTATAATGTGAATGGATGGACATTACACAAATATTACCCACAAGCGTGAACCTCACTAGGAAATACAGAGTTGCCAACTTTGGTCAGCTGGCTGGTGTGAGATTTTCATTTCGATACAAGTCTGTACACATATTTACATGTATGTAATGGTTTTATTATCTTGTAAACGGTCTTTAGCGTATGCAGACTACCCCAGCGCTTTTAATGTAGCTAATTTTAGGTTTATGAAAGAATTCTATATGTTCGTCGTAAGATTTCTTGCGTAAGTGTGAAAGCGTGAGTGTCAACACACCAGATGTGAGGGAGTTGGCAACCCTGGCAATGCATGTCTGTGCGTCATCATTTCCGGTGTTATGGTTCATGTGGTGATCTTGTTAACTGGTGACAACAGCGTGCGCTCACGCTGCAGTGTTTACATATTCTTACATTCTTGTACGTGTGGTGATGGCAGATTCGTTAATTTTGGAAAAGTGAAATTAAATAATATTCCGAACTGTCCATGCATATACTTCAGGATATTTAGAAAATATACTTGAAGAGCAATGTTTTTCTCGTAAGAGTTTCGATTCAATTTTTTTTAATTGGCTCTCCAAACTTGACGAATCTGCTTCTGTCCTAAGCAAAAATAGGTGAACTAGTGAATACATGCAGTGTGACCGCACTTGTCACCAGTACGGAGGAAGCGATCTGGGATTTTTAAGGTTCTGAAATGGAAAACTATAGTTTGTCTGTTCTCGAAGAAGCACACGAGGAGTTCAACAAGCAAAACTTTAATAAAGCAGAAGATTTATATACGAAATACATTGCATCGTGTAGGCAAGCGAGGTAACTCTAAGACACCTAGTAAGACAAACCTCCGATGCCGATTTTCCCCTTTAAAACACTTAATTTGTACTGTTTGTTTCTTCATTTGTTTTAGAAAACATGATGCGAATAAACTTGCTGTCGCTTTAAACAACCGCGGTCAGATTAAGTACTTGAGGGTTGAGTTTTATGAAGCAATGGAAGACTACAGCTCCGCGATAGAGGCAAACGGCCTTTTCGAGGTGCCCTTCTACAACAGAGGACTCATACAATACAGACTGGGTAGCTGTTTTTGATAATAGTTTTTTTTTCTAATTTACCAAATTCATTCCATTGCTGCACCGAACCAAGGATTTACATGTACTAGTAATATCCCTTATAATTCCCGTGTTTGTCAGAATTGCCACGCTGTATGGTAGTCTAAGTCCAATGGTATACAGTAATTATAAATTATAAAATAATTAAAATCTCCAATGAAGTTGTTTTGTCCAGGTTTGTTAATGTAATTGTGTAAAGTCAAATGAAATGTTGATCCACACGTTTAATATTGCCTACGTCACCACTAGATGGTGCCGTTGACTCGAGAAGTTATACAATTTTTAACAAATACCTATAGTTAACCATAGCAAAATACAACCCTCCTGACAATGTAGTAAAGTACACATTTTAAAACAGTGATGTCGATGAATTACATTTAAATGTGTTTTCTTTCTTTTAAAGGTTTTTTCGAAGAGGCAGAAAAAGACTTCAGGAAGGCATTGGAACTGAACTGTAATTTTGAAGATGCCAAACTCAGTTTAAAACAAGCAATAATTGACCGGGAAGAAAAGATTAAAAGAGGCTCTTGACTACAGACAATTGGGGAATTTGACTGTAGGTAAACATGTTACAATGGAAATTAAGGGCAATTTTTAAAAATGGTATTTTACAATTGCTACTTGTGCCTTAGTTTAAAATGTCCATGCCATTGGACATCATGTAAAAAAAAAATCATGTTCTGAGAAGTACAGCTTAATTCTGGGAGGGTTTAAAATTAGCACAAACATTCTTGTATTTTTAATTTGTATTTAGTCTATGCTCCAGGGCATCAGTGGCTAACACCGTAGCCCCCCACTTCATGGTTTGTGGACTCTGAGGTTCACACATTCAAATGTCTTTTCCACTTCTCAAAACATTCTGTACAGCCTATTTAAATAAACATTTCCTGTGGAATTCTCACTTTCCTTGTGTACAGGTTCTCCTATAGTTTAAAGATGACCAAATTCAGTAAATAACCCATATTGTGTATTGTGATTGACTAGCATACCACTGATTGCTTAATTATGCCGTGTCACCTAGAATACAATTCTAACCCTGTGAGCTGCTGCTCAAGCGGTATAGAAAATGGATGTATTCCATATACTACCTTGGCATCTTCCACAAACCGATTCATGGTGGAATCACTAATATCTGGAATTAAAGCCTCAAGCCATTGAGGCTTATTCTGGAAGATTATCAAATCTAGAAGCACATCAGCATTTTGAGGGAATATTCTTGCACAGTCTACTTTGGCCAACTGTTAAAGCAACAACTACTATCATCTGCAAGGGCATTATTAAATTGTGTTTGTGGTGAAGTTGCTTGATCAGTTGGCTTCACTCAAGGCAACACAAGGTGAGCAAGTGCTGTTAAGTCATCCACAAGTGATAAAAATCTGTTAGAGATTACACTGTCTGGTGCCGCTAGAAGGGCCACAGGAAATTTGACTTGTCCACCAAGGGGAGCAAGCTTGTTTGCCATGCAAATAACCATAGGTATCTCTCACAGAAGAGAATTCTGATGAGGGTAGGTGAGCCTGCCTATCTAGTCATGAGCTGCTCCATTCGGTGGAGCAGTCATAACATCCAGTTGCATATCTAGTCAAAATGCAGTTCTGGTTCTCAGGAGTGTTGTATGTGAACCACATAACTAATGATCACACAGAAATAGATCCAAAGCAGTTTTATTTAAGATCACATCAGCTGCTGCAGCCAAAGCTGTTTTTAACCCAGCATAACTGGGCCTGATGAGACACGCCTTTTGACAGGGCCCTTCTGTGTTACGCTTCTATGCACTGCAACAGGATGGGGGGAGAAATAGTTACAAAATTATAGTTCGATTCAAGCAAAGTCCTAGTATTAATGTGAACTGTACCCCTTTTCAGCATGCTTGTTCCCAGTCTGCTCATGCGCTGCTTGTTCATACATTGCTTGTTGCAAAGGCTATCCTGGGGGCCACTGGCATCGCACAGGATGACATCACAATGTACAATGATCTAGGAAAAAAAGGGGGTGTTAGAACAGCACAAGCAAGCTTCTATGCTTAGCCAGCAACTGGGTAATGTCACCTTCTCCTTTACTGTTGTGCCATTAGCAGTGAATGAGAACATGGCCATCTCAAAGCGCTTGAAGTGGCTGGGGAGCGTCACCCGGGCATCAGCTGACACAGGGTGGAACAGTATAGGATAACTGTCCCCAGGATTCTCACAGCTAGGGAGAAGGGTACAGGTTGGCAGCTATTTCTCAGTCACATGCTGACTTGTCAGGTTTATGAATACCTGTCTACAATTAGATCCCACTTTGGGAAGGTCCTGTCATCCATAGTTGCCCAGCAGTTCTCCAAGAACAATTCTACCAATGGGTCAGTTGACTGCATGAGTTCCACCTCAAAGTACAGGGGCTGCTGCAAGTACTTTACAACTGGGTAGTCAGTATCCTGGTAGAAGGCAGTATATGATCCATCTAGAACAGGAGGACACATTAGTTGGCAGTACAGGCACCATTCTGTAGTCTTGCTACTCCACTCACCCACTGAAAGCCTCATTCTGACAGACAGCTTTCCTATTCCAGTTGCTCCAAGGGGCACATTCAGCTGGGCCCTGGTGTTGAAAGCCATCATCTGGGTGGTATTGATCACATAGTGACAAGACGCCTGTAGCCTACAAAAGTGGGCTGTTAGTTCAATACTGATCTCTTCCACAGAGGAAGGAAAAAGTAGTCCTTACCTATACAATGGTTTCAGACTAGTCTTGGAGACATTTGACAGCGACTGCATCATTGGTAGAGTCACCACATTCTCATAAATCATGAGGTTCTTTGAGAACTGCAACAGGTAAAAGTAGGGTTACTCAAGAAATGCAAAGGCTGGGAATCATTAGGGGTGGGGGAGGTTGAAAGGTACCTTTCTTCTTGTTCCACAGGTATTAACCCCAAATGAGAAGTAGGCAACTCTATCATTGTAGAACACAGGTTTACAGCTGGGATCCCTCAGAGTCAGATGCATAGGATTCAATTGGGGTACAGACTCCACTTTTATGGCTAGCACAGTCATTGTGCCATTGGGGAAACATTCTGCAACAAGACTGATATTTAGCTCAAGCTTCATCATTAGTCCATTGCCAGAAGGGGAATTTGCATCATACCTGCCATGGTCACAGGAAAGCCACAGGATATGGAGAACTCATTGTAGTTTGTATTGTTGACTGGATCCAAAAAAGTCAAATCCAGCCTGCTTCTCAAAGAGAATGGCTCAACCAGCTAAGGGTTGAGGAGATCATTTAGGACCAGTGAAATTAGAACAACCCCATGAGGAATGTACATTACCTCATAGATGGCATCCGCTGTTCTGAAAGGCACCGTAATACTGAAGTGTGTACCATTAGCCTCATATTCATAACCATTGGCAATCTCAGTTGTCAGGGTTGTTTTTCCTATCATGGTCAACATATTAGGTCCCATGCTGCCAAGCTTGACAGTGACATAGAAGTTCTCTTGATCACAAGTGCCAGTTGCAGTAGGCAGAACTATAGAGGGATAATTCTAAGTTACCACCTAGATTAACAGGAGATCCATCACAATTACAGCCATTCATTTCTTACTTGTGTCTTGCAGGGATGCTTCTAGGACAGCAGGGTGACTGAAAGGGGCAAGCTCAGGGAGGATGAGCAACCCAAAGACAAGAGGCAGCCTGAAGATCTTTACTTGCAGCTCTGTGGTCTGCAGGAACACAATTTAGCACCAAGTATAACCAGTCACATTGAATCTATAGTAGTGTGCCTGAGCACATGTTGACTGGAACAGGTTAGTCAAAAAGTATGGGACAGTGCAGACTTGCGTACATCTTTCAAGACTACAGGATCAGAGAATGGCACTTTTAGCGAGAAGGTCTTGGAGCCATTGGGAAAATTGTTCTCTTGAACAGCAAAGCCTCGGGCATTGGCTTCAGCCACAGACAGCAGCAGTGAACCAAGTGTGATGTTCACCAGTTGAACATCAGGAAGGAAAGTGCCCAACACTACTTCAAACATCCTCTTCTGTGGGATAGTGTCTGAAGGCAGAAACGATTTGTCAGTGGTGTTGAGTGTCAGTTGCTACATTTAGCTCACTGCATACTCACTGTCAATGAGATGTGGTGGCCTGGGCCTGAGAGGGGTTGTAATGGGATATAGGACTTTGTATCTTGTGTCAGTATGCAGATCTTCCTCATGCCACAGCAGCTCAAGCATAGGCTCAATAGTGAAGGCAATGTGATACTGATCCCCTGGAGCATAACTCTGTAGTAAAAAGCTTTAGTCAAACAGCTTGTATCATGGCAGGAAGTGTACCATATCCCCACCACTTATCAAAACTAGCCAGGTGGCTTAGACAAACCTTGTAGTAGCCATCCTGTGAACCCACAGGAATCTGAACAATGATGTACAGATCGGTTACAGTCAACACATAGCCTCTGGATGCCATGGTTATGCCATCCAATTGCTCCCCATCAATGCCCATATGAACTTCCAAGAGCGTGAATGCGGCAGAGGTGAGCAGTGGGGAGATTATTCGAGGCAGCATCCAAGTGATCAGATCCTCTGTGAATGAAACGCCACCTAAACACAGCAGGAGCTTTAGTTCTCCTTGATAGGAACAGGTGGTACACACTTCTTTTAAATTAAGTCACTCACCTGCAGGACAGGCTACTGCAGCATCAACCAGTGTCACCATCCATTTCTGCTTGAAGAATGTTGATGTTTTCAGCACATACATGGGTACTCCATCCACCTAGGGTTAAGACCACACCCCCCCCCCCCCCAAAAAAATAAGAATTTTCCCTATGAAATACTGCCAACACCATAATATATGGGCTGCTCACATCTGTCAGATACACCTCAGAAGAGTTTTGTGATCCTCTAAACACTAAACGATTAGGTGTACTCTCCAGGCCATAGCCCTGCTTGAAGGCCTCTTCCACAGATAAGGTCTTCTCCCCTCTAGGCATATAGAAGAGCACCTTCCACATTGTGTACTCGGACACAACAGGTTGCTATGGGTAAAAGGAAAAAAACCCATTTAGTCTCACCACCTCCAGATCCATACAGAGACCAAAGTTAGATCAGTACCTCTGGGTCCACACTACCAGAACCTTTAAGAGGGGCTTTCTGACCCAAAGGCAATTTTGTAGCAATGTCCAGAAGCTTTCTTCCAACAGACACCTAAGAACCCACAAAAAAGCACTTCAGAAACCATTTACACCGTTTAGGCCATCAGTTACAGCAGCCACGGTCACACACCTCCATGTAATTCCTGTCACAGAGGATCTCTCTGAAAGCCCACAGGCTATGCTTGCACATTTTAGAGACAGTTTGTACAGCATCTTCCGAAGCAGTGGTGCCAGTTAGCCTAAGCCTCAGGGTTGTGTTGAAGTTGTCATCATCCTGGATAGTGATGAAGCACAGTTACCATACTCATCACCATAGATGATGATCAGCAATCAGACAGCAAGTTACCAGATGATAAGAAAAGCAGTTCTGCAAGGAAGCAAAGAGCCTGACGTTTCCCCAGGGGTCAGACTTCATGCTGTAGCCACACTGTGATGCCAGATTGGAGGTTATGGGTACCACATCTGTACCATCTGCAACCAACAAATACACTCAGCAACCAGGCCATATTTCACCATTTAATTTTTATGATCTCTGGGACTTACAGACAGCATCCAGTTTCAAGTTCCTCCCCTGCAGAAAGTTACGGTCCAAAGTCAACCGTTGCATGTTGCCAAGGCACTCAGCCACAATACCGCTACCTGGCAGCAAGATCAGCAGATTTACTAATGGTGATCAACACCTTGTCCAGTTTTACCGCAATGGTTGCCAGATGTCATGTATCTGGTGACACATGCCAGCAGCCTTAATTTCCTTGTGCTCACACAAGGAGTCTTGTACCAAATCTTTTATTCCATTTTAAGATAAGAATTAGCACATTGGGGTGGTTTGCTAATCCTACACACCATTTACAATGTATGAAAACCATTACAAGCATGTTGCTGAACGTTACATTTTTAGTTTGAGACAAGTCTCACTCCAACTAGCAGACCAGTTGGCCACCCCGTGCTATAGGTTGCGCCATCTGCCTACCTGGAGCATAACCATTTTTTGCTTCTATCCCCACAGCCAACATCAAAAGCCATAACGGTCTGTAAAGGGAGACAAAAAAAAATTGCTAACGCGGGTATACATGCAAAACAAAAACAGGCTTAATTTACAAAGAACTTGGACAAATCATTACCCAAAGCCAACACATCGAGCCATCTTTAATCCCAGTAAGGCTACCTTGAACTGCAGCTCAGAAATCAGCAAACTACCGCAAACAAACGGCAGCACTAACCAACCGCCCCTCGACTCCTGCTATAAAACTTGAGGGTTTGCAGCCCCTGTGTAATAATTAAATTATCAGCCCATCACTAAGTTAATCAGATTTCCGATCCCCGTATTCAGGTAGACGGTTCGGGTTAGTTAATTACCAATGTGGGTTTTTGTGACGGCTAAGCGACTCCTAAGTGCAATTTGACTTGTAAAGAAAATAATTGTGTTTTAGGGCGTAAGAAAACAGAACACGTAACTTGTACGTGGAAATAATTATACTATAGAAAGTTTAAATATTATTTTGAATTGTTTGTTTGGATATATTTAAAGGTATTAATGGTGTAATCTAGCGGGGTCTCATTTTAAAAATAACACTTTAACAAAGGCCTACATACGATACACAACAGAATGTAATTAACTTGATGAAAACAGATTCTGCTTTTACCTGTTAATTTATATTTTCAATAAAATGTAATATATGTGTCATATAACATTCTTTATTATCACACTCAATCATTTTAGACGACAGAAGACAAAATTATTCGTTTTTTTGTGTCCATACAGTTTCTCTTTATTTGTGTCTAAATAGGCTAAGTATATAAGTCACACTTGATTTTGAAATTTCTTTGTAATTACATTCATTTACATAGCCTAAGTTCATTAAGGCAACATTAACGTTGCAAGTAAACCAATATTGCTGTGCTAAATTATTTCTAATAGAATATGTAATGCGTGAAATTCATCCCTCTAGTTCATCTCCCAACCATTCTTTTTGTGACAGTCTAGTCGGCTTTTTAAACGCACACACCAGCCAGTCCACTTTTCATCAGCCGGGACGCTTGTGCACCTTCGGTAGGATATTTATCAGTCCACTCTGGAGCGACGCTTTACTTCGCATAACTGCGCAGCACGGCGCTGCCAGTGCGCTTCAGCTCTTAAAAGAAGATGTCGAAAATGCAGCGGTATCTCACGACCGGTACAGGTATGACTTTTTTTTTCTTTTTTATTACTTAATTTTATTAAGATAGGCATTTTTGGCCAGTTTCCCAGTCAAGGATTAAGCCTAAACTTAGACTAGCTTTGAGTTACAATAGTGAATCTCCATTGAAACGGCAATTTAGTCCAAGACTAGTCTTAATCCTTGCTCGGGAAACCGGCCCATGAAAATTTATACGCAATCCGAGCGTTCCTACAGACATTGCTTAAAATACTCTTACAATGTTTACGACAATCCTCTGTGAGCGATAAAGATCCGTCCATTATATGTAGATTGGTGTCCTTCTTATAGTCGAATATTTAAAGATCTCGCACATACCTGGAAAAGTAACTTTTTTTCATTTTTATTTTAATAGAAAAATTTGTACGTATTTTCCACAGCTTCCCCTTTTCACAGAGAGTGCAAGGAATAGCAAATGAGAGAGAGAGAGAGAGAGAGAGAGAGAGAGAGCGAGCACGCAAAAGAGGCAGTGGCCAAAAAAGGAATTGTTGCTGAATGTGTCTGGATGTTATTGTACTTCAATCACCAAACTTAATGGTGCCTACTGTCATTACACAGATACATTCTGTGCACATTTATCCTATTTATTATAAGCATTTGTGTAGTTAAATAAGGAGTAATGGGACTGAAATGTACACAAACTTAAAATTGTGGGATTGTTTTTGTTTTTTTTCATCGTATTGCATGTTTTGTGATGTAAGTCATTTTGATTTTGATTTTATAGGTCATGGGACCTTATCCCAAGCTTGACCCCCCAGCTTTAGAGATCAAAACATAAATTACAGCATTAGCTCCACCATGGTGTATGGACAGGTCCTCCGCAGGTTTGGGGTGCAGGGTAAACTAATTAATCTGAACGTGGGGGGTTTCAGGCATATGATGGAGCACGACACACTCCTCCGCTTCCCACACACACGGCTGGGTCGTCTGCTGGACTGCCGGTCTGAAAAAGCCATCCTGGAGCTCTGCGATGACTATTGCCCCACAAACCAGGAGTTCTACTTTGACAGGAACCCTCGTGTCTTCCACTGTGTCCTCAACTTCTACCATACGGGCCAGATCCACATGATGGAGGAGTTTTGTGTGTTCTCTTTTAGCCAGGAGATTGAATATTGGGGTATTGAAGAACTTTACATGGGTCCCTGTTGCAGTATTCAGTACCAGGAACGCAAGGAGTATATTGAGGACAGGGACTGGGACATAAGAAGTGATGAGCAGCAGCCCAGCTTTGATTCCTCCTTTGAGGAGCTGTCTGCCATGGACAATGATCTGGAAAGGTTTGAGGGCACATGGTGCTCAAACTTCCGGCGCCAAATCTGGCTTCGATTGGAGGACCCTGGGCATTCAGTCTCTGCAAAAGTAATCATGGTGGCCTCGCTTAGTGTCGTGCTGACATCAATTGCCGCCATGTGTGTTCACAGCATGCCCGAGTTCCAGCACCTAGATTCTTACAATAGGCCAGTCGAAGACCCGACTCTGGCCGTCCTTGAGATTGCCTGTGTGGTCTGCTTCTCTGTTGAGTTTTGTATAAGACTTGCTGTTGCCCCATGCCTGAGAAAGTTCCTAGGAAATCCCTTGAATGTTATTGACTTTACCTCAATTTTACCATTCTATGCAACGCTGGCATTTGAGGTGGTGGGCAACGGGAATGAGGAGGAGAACGAGAACCTGGAGAATGTTGGCAAGGTGGTGCAAGTGCTGCGACTGATGAGGGTTTTCCGCATCTTGAAGCTGGCCCGTCACTCTGTGGGTCTACGTGCTCTGGGGGCCACCGTGAGACATAGCTACCATGAGGTTGGACTTCTTCTTCTCTTCCTTTCTGTTGGAGTTTCCATCTTCTCTGTACTTATCTATTCAGTGGAGAGGGAGGAGGACAGGTCAGAGCTGGGCACTATTCCTGTAGCCTGGTGGTGGGCTACCATCACCATGACAACTGTGGGCTACGGTGATGCGTGCCCAGTGACGCCAGCAGGGAAACTGGTTGCCTCCCTGTGCATCATCTGTGGGCTGCTTGTGGTGGCTCTGCCAATCACCATCATATTCAACAAGTTTTCTAAATACTACCAAAGGAGCAAAGTCATGGATGTTGAGCCTTGTGGAAATAGTGCTGTTGCCCAAGATCCTACATTTCAATACTGTAATATTGGTGACCCATTTGCTCAGAAGATGCACTCTTTCTTTGGAACTTTCCCCTCAATGGGCATTGAGGGTTCTATGGTAGATGATACCGCTGCACTAAGTATCCCGGAAACTGAAGTGGCGTTTGGACCGGTCATGCTTCAAAATGGGGATATCAAGTAAAAATGTCTTCCTCTAATGTGATTTCAAGTTAAAGTTATGGGCCATCAACATTTAATGTCAGAACTGGGACTGTTTGCGTCACTTCATAGTAATAAACCCAATAATAATATTTCTAGCGCTAGCAGAACAAGACTGCACCAAACAGTGTATAACTCTGGAAGAAAGCTGTTTCAATCAGCCTGAAACTACATTTTGGTTCAAGACTCCTCAAGAAAATTGTAAACATTTATAACTGCATCCAACTGAGCCGTGAAGTAAATGAAACAATAATATGCAAATGTGTGGTCTGATTTGTCTGAACCCGGAGCAGGTAGAATTGTGCTTAAACTGAGCTGTGCATTTTGGTCACTTTCTAAGATTTGTTCCAAAATATTTGTTCCAGTTGTACATAAAATGCTATAATAAAACACAGCCATTGTATTTATGATTTACACCAAAAACACATATTATGCAAACATACAAGAAATATATTATTGTATAGTAATATATTATTTTCCATACCCATAAGTAAGCATGCACCTGGAATAAAGCATGGAATAAAACTGATTAAATAAAGTATGATAACCAAAAATTATGAATTATTTGTTTACTATTTGTCCATCACATAGTGTAACATATACTGTTATTGTCTTATATACTGCTTTTGGGGGCAATATTACCAGTTGTGAGTGCCCATCATTTATAATCACTGAATATCATTTCTCTCCAGGCCAGAACCTCTTCCAGCATATTTTTTTTGGCTAAGTGAATATCCATCTAGCCTTTGGAGTAAGCAGGCATTTCCTCAATATATTTAAACAGGATTGTTTCTCATTAGTTAATGTAAATATATAGATGTTGTAACATTAGACACAAGCATTGATTGCTAGGGAATGGGTCTAAATTACATACAATTTTAAATATGCTTATTCTGTCTGCTAATTATCTTCGGTAACTTAGGTAATAACATTAAAATAATGCGAAAAGATCTGTGACATGTTTCTGCTTGGTTTAAAACCTCAGAACATTCCCAGTGGCAGTACATGGCTTCTTATTGCAGAGGGAACGTGTATGCGTAATGCCTTTCTAAATGCAGACCATGCTGACGGGTTTCCTTCATCTTCTCCATCCTTATATGAGGCAGCGGACTGAAGGACTAGCTTGTTACTCTTATCTCTTGAGTGATGGTGATGGCTCTGAAATGGATCGCAAAGCACAAAGATGGCCCTCGAATTGCTCCTAAAATCATTCTAAAATGATTAGCCATCTTTTTTTCAACATGATCTTGGTATACATCAGCAAAATGAGCCAGTAGACGTTTTATTTTCTCTGTACTTTTGTATTATGGTTCAGAATGCTCGGCTCTCTGTAATATTAAACATTTTGTTTTCCGCATTTATCTACTCTTGTGTTCAGCTGGGTGTGTCGGAATACCTAACTCTGGGATATAGTACTCATACACTGTCAAAAAAGGAGTAACAAGGGTCTGCCAATTGTACCCTTAGCTATAGGTATCAGTACCTTTTAAGATACAGAAATGGACTACAAAGAGCATTTTTGTGCCATAGGGGTACATTAATGTTGTTTGTACCTTCGGAGATCTTCCTCAGAGTCAATTACTGTGCTTTAAATTATACTAAAAGGTACATTTACTTACAGCTATAGGGCACTATTGGCAGACCATTGAGGGTACAGGCCCAGTGAGAAGCAAGGTACAAATTGGTAATGTTTTTCTAATGGTTATTAAGGGTTTATTATAATGTTATTATGGTTTCGTTATAATGTGCCACTTATGTATTTTTTTACTGCAGAGATTCAGTCAAATATTGTTAAATGATCAGTGTTCAATTTCTACCTTGGAATGGTTACTACACAATTCTTGCTTGGTTCTTCTACAGCCTCAAAAGCAGTCACTCCTGCAGTTATCTCAATGTTCATATAAAGCCATTGTGTTGGCAATTGATTGTCAAAAACGTAGCCTGATTTTATCTTTCTAGGAAACAGTACTAATTACATTTGGAAGCCCCATATTTCTAAGTTTCATCGTAAAACTTTCCGTAACATTTTATAAGCTCAGCTGAATTCGTAGTTTATGAATAGTCAATAATAAACACAAACATAAATGGGTAGGAATAAAATGAAATGGTTTGTAGCTATGTTATACCTTTAATCAAAGTCTGAAGGAACAAACGAAAAACCAAAACACAAAACAGTCTAAAGGAAAACAGGGAATACAAAGCTTATCTTGGCTCAGAATTTATATTAATTAAATTTGTTGAGCTAGTGTGTGGTTCAGCAGGTTTGGACTCTGTAGTGGACATTGTAAGGTTGTTGGTTTGAATCCCAGGATCGTGCCGATCGTCTTGTGTGCCGCACCCTTCATCTACCCCGTGTGGAATCCCCATGTTATTGTTGTGTATTTAAGTCCATGTCAGAGTATATTTCCCAAGTCCAGTCATTGGCACCGTACCCCATGTTCACTCGCCTGCTTGACTCCTGTGCCTGCTTCCCCACTCCATGGATGCATGCACCGTGACACACACTCTCATCTGTATGTGTCTCATGGAGAGTATATAGTAAGCAGGGTCTTCTTATCCTGCCCAGTTAGAATGATCTCCCAGATTCAAAATTGCAGGATTATTTCAGATTATTACTAAAACAGAGGTTTGATTTTAGTCATTGAAGGGATAACATTTGAAATATTCTATGTATTTTTCATGCCTCTGTGATGAATTTCCTGTCATGGATAAATCAATTTTTTTCCTTCGTAGATCACAAAAATCAATAAAAAATAGTGTACAAAGGACATAAAGATCAGGCATTTTTAATTAACTCAATGAAAGAAAAATAAATGGTTTGTCGTGAGATCCATCTCTTGGATCATACGCTGTGTGCTCTCCGCTTACGTTCTGGGCAGTATGTGCTCTACCAACAGGTTAGACATTATTTCAGACATTACCAAAAGCAGCTATGGCAATTGCAATCATTTAATAAAGCAAACTTAGGCTAGACTAGGAATTAAATATTATTAGAGTCAAATAAAACACAAATACAGTAAAAGCACTAAGAAAATCAGAGAGCAGGGAAATAGATGCGCAATTGTTATGCACTTAATTGTCTGATAGATTCCTTTCTGACTATAGCTCAGCACTTAGACCAAGAGGTCAGTAAAAGTGCACGTGTGGAAAGTAATGGAAGGGTTGGACCACAGCAGTGATTCATCACTGAGATGTGCTCGCCAAATTAGAGTGAATAACAGAGAGAGTCTAACTCTTTATTAAAGATTCATTAGAATAATTGAGAGTGTGTACTGCAATCCCACCTCTTACTCCATGTCTGTTTTTTTTCCTTCATGCTGTTTGTAAGGATATTTACAGCAGAAGATAAGATGCTTAGAAACTGAATCAGCTCTCAGAAGGCATAGAGTCTCTTCCATAACCAAGGCTATTATCTGTGGGCTATTGGGGGAGGTGCCCAGCAGGGTAAGCTCTGTACTCGCGACTGTATTCCCGGCTCACCACAGGGATTTCCCAGTTGGGCCCTTGAGCAAAGCCCTCAACCTCCAATGGCTCCAAGGACCGTCTGACCCTGCTCTCTTAATGTATATCTGTTTGGAAAAAAAGTGAGTTGGAAAAAATACACATTGTCACAAACTCGGGTTGCTTCTGTTCTCTGACTTGATGATAATGTGTTTATCCATTTATGATAGAGTCAAACCCATTTTCTGGTAAAATGAATTATATTTTTAAAATTGCTGTTAATGTGAAATTTGTACACGTTAATCGCTGGGAAGAGGTGGTGGAGGATTACTGTTGTTCATTCTGATGGTAGCAGGCAGACAAGATCCCCAGTAGTGCTTTTTAGAGCAATGTGTCTTAACCTGGTCCTTGGGGACCCCCAGATTGTCCATGTTTTTGCTTTCTCCCAGCTTCCAGCCAGACAGTCAATATTGACTATCTGGGGGTCCCCAAGCACCAGTTTGAGAAACACTAATCTAGAGCAATGTGGAGTAATGACCTGCTGCATAATGTTGGTCCAGTAGAGTTAATGGTTTCTCGTTAACACTGCCACTGGACCAAACAAGTCCAGTTTTATACCAGTGGTAGAGCTGGCCATCCCAATTAGTTTGTTCAGGAATTTGTCTTCCCCATAGCTGGTGCCGCTCACCCAGCGGACCGCAGCATACAAGAGCATGCTGGCCACAACAGTGCAGTTGGATTGCCCATGCAAGTCAATCTGCTGTTTAAATGAATCCCAAGATACTACTGTACCTTCTCCACTTACAAGCTCTCTCCATGGATGGTGACCATTCCTGAGTCTTGCTGTGTCATGCTGACTTCCTGTACTCTGCCCAATCTCTATTGGCAATGCTGCCTACACCAGAGCGGCCATCAGAGAACTTCTGTATTTGGCTCGAGCTCAAGGTGAACTTGAAGTCCATCAATGCTGAAGGTGAATAGGAGGGGCAGCTACACGGTTCTGTGGGGTTCCCCCGTGAATAGGAGGGGCAGCTACGCGGTTCTGTGGGGTTCCCCCGTGAATAGGAGGGGCAGCTACACGGTTCTGTGGGATTACCCCGTGAATAGGAGGGGCAGCTACACGGTCCTTGGGGGGGTCCCCCGTGAATAGGAGGGACAGCTACACGGTTCTGTGGGGTTCCCCCGTGAATAGGAGGGACAGCTACACGGTTCTGTGGGGTTCCCCCGTGAATAGGAGGGGCAGCTACGCGGTTCTGTGGGGTTCCCCGTGAATAGGAGGGGCAGCTACACGGATCTGTGGGGTTCCCCGTGAATAGGACGGGCTGCTACACGGATCTGTGGGGTTCCCCCGTGAATAGGAGGGGCAGCTACGCGGTTCTGTGGGGTTCCCCCGTGAATAGGAGGGGCATTGCCATTGCCTCCCATAGAACGTCTTGGAGCTGCCTGTCTGTAGGGGAGTTCCCATCCAAGAAATACTGGGAACATCCACCTGTATCACCTTGAGTCTGCTGTCGTACTAGAGAGGCAGGGTGGTGTGTAAACCCAGGAAAGGTCAAAGAACAGCAGCCTGATTTTGGTGCCAGGTTTGGTAAGCAGAGAATGAATAAAATATATAGTAATTTTCATTACTGTATACACTATATACTATGCTATACTATATTATGTAGTTAATTTAGTGACTATATTCACATAGCATACCTTAATAAAATCATTTCATTAAATATATCAAGAATATTTAAAAATGTATTTCAGTGAGTATATTTATTATATATAATTCTGCATAAACATATTTGTCTAAATATTTGTTTTTAAAGTAGAATTGGAATTTTTAGTAAATAATTGTATTTCTGTGCTATTAAATTGCTGCAGCTGTCCTAAAAACTACACTGAATAAAAATATAAACGCAACACTCTTGTTTTTGCTCCCATTTTTCATGAGCTGAACTCAAACATCGGAAAATATTTCTACATACACAAAAGACCCATTTCTCTCAAATATTGTTCACAAATCTGTCTAAATCTGTGTTAGTGAGCACTTC
>JAODUD010000039.1:8555036-8574477 GCA_026784285.1 Stomatorhinus walkeri | reverse complement strand
AGATCCCTTGCTTTTGCAGAATTGTCACATCCCTGCTGGTCCCCCAAGCAAGGTCCTTTAACTCCCCCCCCCCCCCCCCTAAAAAAATGCTCCAGGCTCTCTCAATAAACAGTCTGACACTGTGGCTGGAGCCCAAACTTCCCTCTGAACCATACATCTAGATGTGTGCTTGTGTCTCAAAAGAGATGGGATAGGTGCAAAGAACCATTCTAGTGTACCTGCAAACAGAGCATTACTTTACATCCCTGTTAAATCAATATTTCAATAAATATCGTTACATGTATCTATGGGTCCAAACAGCGTTAGCTGCTGAATCCCAATAGTTTTTTATCATTTCTTTTTTTTTTATACTTCCTGAACGATATTCTGTCTTCGGGATATTCTGTTTGTACACAGTTAGTACCGTGTACTTTTAAAATGTGTCTGCACCACGTTTACTTGTTTGCACTAGATATGTACTAACTTGAACTTTGTCTTTGTTTTGTGTTGTATTTGTGCATCTGAGCACTTTGTATGCTGTATGCAAAAGAATTACCCCCCTATTTATGTCATTCACCTGTGCCAGGGGCTTGTTTTCATTTGCTTTCTCATGTTCAAAGAAGGTATCCAGACCATGCTGCTTCACAATGATCTCCGACTCGTCAGAGAAGAGGACGGCATCTCCGTCAAAGGCCACACGCAACTGAGTGTCACTGAGCTGAATCTCCATGTCGGGGGTGAACATGGTAGCGGCTGCAATACCTTCAAAATACATTGTTAGGTGCTTTAGGTCAGTGGGCCATTGTTATGCAAATTATGTCAGTGATAATAATAATAATAATAATAATAATAATAATAATCAATGCTTTATTTATCCCTGTGGGGAAATTATTTTTATGCCTCCCTCAGCTTGCTCTTTGTAGAGCAAGCTGTCCACAAGGGGCAGCCACCTGTAGCGGCGCCCAGGGAGCTGGGGGTTAAGGGCCTTGCTCAAGGACCCACAGACAGGCTAAGGCTGGGTTTGAACCGGCGACCTTGTGGTTACAAGCACACCGGCTTAGCCCATTGAGCCACATGCTGCCCCCAAACATGTAGTAACATGTAGTAACATGTAGTATGTCATTTTTAAATGCATTAAATAACAGTATTACCAAGACAGACCTGCATAAGACTTTCTTCCAGTGAAAGTCAGTAACCGCAAATCAATTCCATAGCTAATAATACCTAATATACCCCTTAAGGTATTACTAATAACAATCACTAATCAAGTCAACTTAAATGGCTTCACCTGAAGAGCCTTTTGACATAACAGAAACTTCAACTTACCCTCTTCTATGGCTTCCTGGACCTTTTCAGAGTCTTTGGACAGGTAAAGGTTAGTCATATATGCCTTCAGATATCCAATTGGGCTTTTCCCACCAGTCATGCAGAATCTTTCAATAGTTAAATCTAAAAACAACACATACAAAAACATCATTATAGTTGTCAATATAAGAACTATGTAATAAGAACTATTACTTATATGTGGTTACATTTTAAAGAGTACAATTGGCATAAAATTTCAGTTGAATAAAAACTGATAGACTTTATATACGTTTGAAATATAAAAGCACTGCTCATTTAAAAACTCTTATTTGAATTGGTAGTGTTTTTTTTTTTTTGCTATAGCAAGTAAAGAACTTGGATGTTAGGATATCCTATGTAGAATTCAGAGTGTGTTTCGGGGTTTGTGAAAGGGTATTAAAGTGCACTCCTGTACTGTGTTATGCTATTGCTCACTGTCACTAATTTACTTATTACTTTTACTACCATTATATTGTTTAGATTTTGTTTACCTCTTTTATGTATTGTTTACATCATATTTGGGACTGCAGTGGTTTGGGGAGTCACCAAGGACAATAAAAAGCATCTGAATCTTATATTTTTATATCCACCAAAGTAAATGAAGATAATGAACCTGGAGGGAAGGTGCAACACACCCACCATAATGGTTAATGCTGTTGATGAGGCGGACCCCGACCTGGGCATGGTTATTAGTCATGAGGACAATGTCGAACAGCTCCTCACTGTCGGGGTACAGCTGACGCAGTTTGACGTTCACTGTCATCAGAGCCTAAGGTGACATCATACAGGGCGAATGCTGCACAGTTTACTGAACTAAATGCTTATAGTAATACGTCAGCCCTTTGATCATTATGGGATAAAACTAGATTTGCAATGAATACAGAACCTGATACGTCCTTGAAGAAGCACGCAAAACTGGACGCTCATTTAAACAATACCTTAACGAATGGAAAGGCTGCTCCTGGCTTTAAGGGTTCGTCTTCATGTTGCTGTTGATGCTCCACGTACTTTTCCAGTCCCTGGTCCTCATAGATCTTCCTCTCCAAGGTCATGTCAAATAACGTCCGCGACGACACGGCAATGGTGACAGCATAACGAGATTTCGGCTAGAAAGAGCGTGTCGTAATGGATGTTTAAAACAGGTTCGAAATGTGATAGTTTCACAAAGCAGAGACTAATGGCCAAAAATACAAGAACCGATTCAGTGTTAGTATCGCTGGAAGATTTCGTTTCTTCTTTTCATAGCCTGAAAATACGTAACTTACCGGTCTGGGTCTCTTAGATTTCAAGTTATCGAAGAAAACCTTAGCGGCCGCCCAGTCGCGCTCCTCTCCGCTTGCATCCTTAGCCTCTGCTGGTTTGATTTCACTCATGCTTACCTCTAGTCTTACTAATTTCACTTATGATATGGATTAACAAAACTGAACCCTGTCCAAAACGCGATCGGCATATATGAACATCTGCCCGGAAATGGAAAACTTATCTTCAATGAGGTCCTGTCTTACGTAGGCTGGAGGTGGGCCTTGCTTATTTTCCCATAATCCTCTACGGTATCTGAAAACCTTGAGTAACGCGTAGTGTATTATATGATTATAATAACTATTACAGTATCCAGCATGCTGCATTTAATTATACTCTCTAAAATAAGGGTAAAAAAATGGAACTTTTGCTTGTCACTGGGGCTGTGCAGACATGGATGCTAAGGAACATTCCAAAGGTACAAACAGCAGTAATGTACCATCAGTGGTGCAGAAATGTACCATAAAAGGTACAATACAGCTAAGGGCACAATTGACAGACCCATGTGGGTACATCCGGGGTGTAGAAATATCTGAGTGTAGAAATGTCATACATACACTGGAATACACTCCGAATTTAAACTTTATGAAACCGCCACCAAAGTTTTCAGACCAAAAGGTGTGCTTGAAAAATCATAATAAAATGACAGGTATGTAACCAAAACCAAACTTCCATCTGGTCTAACAAGTATATCTCACATACACTGATGTGATAGGCATATATATGATCTCCTCTTTAGAAAATGGATGAAATCAAATGAACTTACGTCTCTAGGTTTTTCAAAACATTTGTCCAGAATTTCAAAACATATGTCACACATGAATTTGTATACAGTATTTGCTTGCTCGGACTTTTTTTTTGTGATTTAAATGTTGATTTCCCATATGTCATCTAACCAATTTATCAATGAAAAGCCGGTGATCAAACCATCAGGTGAAATCACAGCACTGTTGTACTCGCATTAGTGCAAAAAGCTAAGTTTATCTTTCGTTTTTAATACGGAAACGTATTGTTCATTTCACTTTATTACCAAGTGCGATTACAGAAATTTTCCTCATTTTCCAAAGAACCCTTATTTACCCGCTGGAGCACTACAAAATGAATTTAATACAATCTAAAGCTTTTACTGTGCATGTCCTCATACAGTTAAATCCATTATTATCCATGTCCCTGCGTTCTTCCTCCAGGATCACTGCAATACAGTTGCAAGAAAAAGTATGTGTAATTTTCTCCATTAATTTGTCATAAAATGTGATTTGATGTTTATCTAAGTCAAAAGGTATTGACAAATATAATGTGGGTATAACAACACAAAAAAGATCTGATCTTTCATGTCTTTATTAAGAACAACCATAAAAACTCATAGTGCTAGTGGAAAAAGTGAACCCTTGGAATTAATGACTGGTTAGTCATTAATTCACTGGTTAATCAGTCCACAAAACATTTTGCCAGTCCTGCTGTGGAGTGCCAGTGTGCTCTTTCGCACATTACAGGCATGCAGCAATGTTCTTGTTAGTAAGCAGTGACTTCCTTTGTGGTGTCCTGCCACAGACACCCTTCTTGTTAAATGTTTCACATACTTATGAACACAGATGTTAGCCAGTTCCAATGACACCTTCAAATCTTTGGCTGTCACTTGGGGTTGTTTCATTACCTCATAGATGAGTCTTTATTGTGCTCTTGGGGTCATCTTGACTGGCTGCCCACTTCTTGGTAGAGTAGCCACAGTCCCAACGTGTCCCATTTGTAGATCGTTTGCCTAACTGTAGACTGGTGAATTTCTAAAGTCTTTGAAATCACTTTCGAACCCTTTCCAGCTTTATGTATATCAACAATTCTTGATCATAGATCCTCTGAAAGTTCTTTTTAGTGAGGCACAGCGCACATAAGCATTTTATTCTTGTGCAGAGCAAACTCAAAAAGTTTGAGTGGTTTTTATCAGTCAGAATAGCTCTAGTCCACACCTCCAAACTCATTTTCTTAACAAGACTCCAGATATGCTCACATCTGACTCCAATTAGCAAGTTTGAGGTCATTAACTCAAGGGTTCTGTTACTTTTTCCACTTTCAATATGAGTTTTTATATGGTTGTTCTAATTAAAGACATGAAAGATGTGATTTTTTTTATGTTATTATTATACCCGAATTATATGTGTCAATGCCCTTGACTTACATGAAGATCAGATCACATTTTATGACAAATTAATGTAGAAAATCATGAAATTCCAAAAGGTTCACATACTTTTTCTTGTCTCTGTAAGTGTCAGGGAAGATGGCTCAATAAGGATTCAAGTAAACCCAGAGAATAAGGCAATAAAACAAGCATTTACTATAACAATGGCAATTAAAAATGAAGCAATTTTCCTATTCGGATGTGCGTCTGACAAAGGATCTTGAAATTAATATGCTCATGTAGAACCAGACAAAATAGAATGCAAAATGCTAATTAGAATAATATTAAAACTTTTTATACAAAAAGGCAAATAACCATTACTGTAGGTGTGTTGGATGTCACTGTCTAATGAGCTGCTTGAATCAGTGAAAAGTGCTCCTGTTAGATTGAGAGAAAGTGTAACCAACAGGACTGGCAGCAAACAAAAATGCTACTCTGGATGAAACTCAGTGCTGAGGGCAGTATGTTGTGCATATTTGGCAAGAAATCTAAGTGGAGTATATTACAGTCCAAATCCAGATCTTCCAGCAGGTGAACATCTGACTAAACATATAACTTTGAAGTTGAATATGCGGCTAATGAGATTAATACACAACTGAAGAGATTGACGTTCAACGTGGCTTTCAAGAGTCTTGCATTTCCCGAACAGGAGATTACAACATAGAGCTGTGCCTGCAAGTAAATGGAGAGTTGGGCTAGGAGAAGGTTTTCTAATATGATTTAGCCGCTTAATCAGGGATTTCATGAGTAAGGACTGCAAAAGGTATATTACTACTCAGACTTGTAAGCTCAGGTATCACAATGTTCTGCATATTGAAATAAAGCAAGAAAAAATGAGGGCAGAGTGCTAGAAAAAGGTTTGAAGCATGGATTCCCAGTCTTTCCATAACCATGTGTGATTAGCCCATGTGAAGCTGGTCGCTGAGAAACGGTTGGTATAAAGTGTGTCCCCAATTTTCTGGGGTGATGATTTAAGTAAAGCTACATTTACTTAGCAGACGCTATTGTCCAACGCAGCCAGAGGTGGAAATTTCAGGTCCAGAAAATAAAAATCTGGACCAAGATGTTGTTTCAACCAACCAGTTGAGCATAAAGAGTCAGAGTTACAGCATTATCAAATGGTCGGTTGAAACAAAATCTTGGTCTGAATTTTTTACTTTTTGGATCTGAAATTTCTGCTTTTGAAATTGACAAGTGAGGGAAGTGGGCCAGGGAGCTCCAGGAGTTAAGGACCCTGCTCTGGACCCCTCTGGCAATATTATTACATTGTGGGCCTTGACTTTCTGAACAAAGGCACAGATCTGCATTCCAGCCCCTAACATAACCAGTGGAATAAGACTGTGGGGATGGTAACAGACACAAGAGGGCTTACTCTAGCCCTGCTACAGTGGTAAGGGAGCAGATTAGCATTTAGTGGGGAAGTTGGTCAGTGCTTTAGTGGATTTGTCATAAGTGAATTCATCAGCTTGCAAGCATGGTTATTTCTTTATCTCCTGTCCAGCTTACTTAAACTGATCTGGATCCAGTCAGCATGGGTACCTTTTGTACAGCGCCTATAATGAAAGAACTTGATACTGATCTCTGTAACTGAATCCCAGCAAACGGTGTAATGTGTCTTGGTAATGCAACAAATGATTGTGATTGTGAAGTTGTGATGCTGATTCAAAGCTGTAATGGTAATATTTCCATGATCGACTGAACATGACTAACCAAAATCATAGCTGACCAGTTTATTGATGCAGGGGAAATCTTAAGATTAAGGCTTCAAAAGAGGCAACACATATAGACATAGGGTGGTGTTTCATTCATGACAATGGACCTCTGCTACGACCTAGAAGACCTTAATAATAGTGTATAATCCAGCACATGTGTCCTACCTGCTCTTGCTTGGGGAGGAAGCCTAAGAAAAGCATTTCCCTCTGGCCTGAGTTCCTGCTGTAGCATCGCTGTGCCAGGGGCAGGCAGACTAACCTAGAACACACTCTTTAAACACGCAGCTGGGAAGAGCTCAGAGACGGAGCTCTGCGTCTGACAGCTGAGGTGTCACAAAGGATTCTACACCGACTTTGAAAACGGCATAGATGTTTGTCCTCACAATGATAGTATTTAGAACAACCAGCAACAACTTCAAAGATGTGGTGTTGTTAATGCAGGAGGTAGGGGCAGCGACCTTTATATTGTGCTACCCGGATGTGAATAAGGATTTTTGTGTAAATTTGATCATTTTGTATGTTTGTTTTCCATGTGTATATTTTCTGTTTACCTCTGGTAGCTTTTTTGAGCTTTATTAGCTAAAAAGATTAAAAAGAAAATACCCGTTACTGAAAACGTATCTATGACATTTACATTAATATTACATTTATTTAGAATATGCTTTTTTCCAAAGTGACATACAAGTAAAGATCAGAGAGTAGGGTCAGCCAACTTCCCCGGAGCAATTTGGGTTAAGAGTCTTGTGTGATGGCTCAACAAGGTTGGGGAACACTACCTTACACTGATGTGTGACTCAGAGAACTGTCAGAACTGCCTATAAGTTACAGATGTATGAGTCTGGCCCTTAAAAGAGTCAAGGAAAGAAAAATATAGTCCGATTTTATGAGCCAGAAATAGCTTTACACTAGCAAGAAGAGGTGTTAACAGATAATATCTCAGCAAGATCTCCATTAGGTCATTCGTGATTCAGGGACCGTTTTTGGCAATTTCCCCTGATTCCTAATACACTGGCAAAGAACGTAGGATAGAGAAGCTTGAAGAGGTTGACGTTCTGACAGCTGACACTTCTCATAGTGGCCTGATTCAGATTAAACTTCATCTTGATGTTAAGCTGGGTGAGTTTTTTATGTAGTGATGGACACTTTCTGGCAGTGACAGAAGTATTCAGGGAGTAACTTGCAAGATGATGCTGATATTAGAATTAGGAAAATGTGCAGAGCATTGCAGGCTATATCTGAATCTTTCATAGATAGATAGATAGACACTGCAACAAACACATTCAGACAGTAAACAGATGGTTAGACAGTAATAAATTGTAACGGTGCAGACACATGTCAAAGTTATGATGCAGAATTTTCTAATGGTATTGGTTAAAAGTTGCAATTATGATTTTCATAATGCCCTATACTCTCACAATTAAGAAAAATAAATACATGTTAAATGTAATTACAAATTAAATGTTTGAAAATATATTCTACACCATTAGAGTGGAATGAATACCCCCCCCCCACTCCCCTCCCTTTCCCTTCATCGGACATCGGCGTGTCTTGAGGGAGTAAGCAAATGTTAGAACAGGACGCACCATTTTATGCACTAAATCTGATCGCTCACTCCCCCGTCTTTATCAGTCTGCTTGGTTGGACCCGAAACGGAACATCATGGCGATTGATGGTAAGTAGGCCGGTATCAGTCCTCCTCCAATTGATAAGTCCGGACAGTGATTTGATCGAGACAAAAGATAACGTAACATAATCTAAAGCCATATCGAGAAAATACGTTTATGTCTGATTTTTATATTTAAAAAATCTCAGTCGGTGTGATTTTTAATGACTGATTTTCGTCAGTCGTTCTTAATGAATGTGAAATTGAGATATGTGAGCCGGTGCAGGTTTGATTTCGGGCATCCGTACACCTATGAAAGTACATAACGTGAAATCGCACGCTTTTTTGTGTGTTTACGTATTACATAGACTACTTATTGCACCTTTTTACAGGCTATTGATTTAAGCTTGTGTTTGTGCCTTTGATGGAAAAGGTGCGTGTTAGAACTTTTTATTAGATATAATATTTGTAGGTATAATAAAGAGTAGACCTCACTCCTTTCAGTGTAATGACTGGCAAATGAATTAGATATAGTTTGCATCCATTAAGGAAAATCCAGTAGGCTATGTCTTATGATTTTTTGTTGCGTGGTCGGGTTTTTTTTTACGTTTTGTTTTCCTGCAGTAACTGTTACTTTGAATAAATCACTTCGATCGAGCCACATCGCAGTATTCAGAATGCACCCAGTGTAAGTGTGTTTAGGTCTAATTAGCTATTAATACCACGTGGCTATTTTGTATTGCAAATTAATATTAAAATGTGTTTCTCAGAAATATTTGTGGTAGAGTATTTCAGTGTAGTCATATGGCTGACCTAGCTATGTCCGGGTTACTTCAAATGAAGAACTGACGGTGAAGAGAGAACAGTTTTTTCCCAGTTTAAGAGACTGTTTGATTGAGAAAGATCAAATTTAGATTTTCTAGATATTCGAATATTTAAAGTTGTGAAATATGGTGAACTACAAAAACCAAAATAACAGCAAGAATTGTCCAATTTACATGCAATTATTGGTTTTTTTAAAAATGATGTCTGATTTTCACAAGCGTTCATTTTCTCTCATTCCTATTTTTAACCAAGAAATCAGAATAGTAAAATATAAAGAACTTACACAGTAAGCCATTTTAAACGATTTATAGTACATTAAATTGCAACACTCAGTTTCATTTGCACATGAACATATTAGCATTTACATGCAGTCACACAAGTCAACATATGATTATAATTGTCATCGTCATATTTACCCATACATGTTTCACATTCAATCTGTCCGTCTGTCATCGCCTCTGTAAGCAGTTTTAACAAAGTGTTGTTCATGTCTCAGCATTGCTTAGTGTGCTTTTTAGCTTTCTCGGAGTAGATTCGAACCTGCGTGCTCTGTTGGTGTTTGGCTGAAACAATAGATCGGCTTTTCTTGTCTTAACGGGTCCTTGTGCGCACACAGAAATAGCAAGTAGTGGCATTAAGCAGAGACTGCTAAGGGCTGAGAAATCCCACAGATCCCTGCCATTATCAGGTCTTCATCTTTCCACCCAGGCTTCGGCTCTTGTAAAACTGCTTTCTTCCCCCACGTATTTATGTTAATATTCTATTCTACTTTAAAAGAAAGTTATATTTGCAGTATTTTCTTTGCCCTTCTGTGTCCCAAAAGATTTCTAGATCAGATTTTATAGCCTGATGATATGACAACTTTTCCAATAATACAGCAGTTTAAAAACACGTCCATAAAAATGCTTAATTAATCTATGAATTAAGACTTACAGAATACCTAACGTCTGTTTGGTTTTTAGCAGGAAAAAGGCAAATCTAAGAATGTAACTCTGCCTGTATATACCCATAATCCACCATACATGGTATGTTTGATCTGTGCAATACTGAGGCCTCAATGTACCGTACAGTATTACACTATAGATATAGAAAGTTGGTGCAGCAGAGCAGAGCAGGAGAGGTTGAAGCACAGGGTGGAGAACAGGGAGAGTGAGAAGGTTAGAGTGGGCTCCAGTTGTGCTACACCTAGTGTTCGGTGACAGAATGCAAGGCTGCAGAGTCACAGGACATAGCAGCTGTAACTGGATACCTGGGGAAAACACTGTCCAGGAAGTAGCCTATATTAATGATTTATGGATTCTAAATATTGTAAGTGACCTGAATAGATTTGTAGTGTACTAAACAAATTTTAAGATGCAATATGTTTAAAATCAGATTATGCCAAAACAGCATGAATCAAATTCAGATTTTATTTGTCACATACACATTCATACACAGTACGATATGCAGTGAAATTCTTAGACGACCGCCATGACCTTAGAAAATTACAAACATTAGCAAAATGTACGTTACATTTATTTATTTTGTAGGCACGTTTGTGCAATGCAGCACACAAACAAGACAGAGTAGTTCATTACAGTACGTTATAATGTAGCTTTATTGCTGTGAATCAGTAACTCAGTATAATTGATAAGAACCCGAACAATTTAAGGGATTAATTTTGTCTGCTAAGACAAATCTGAGAAATGTGAAATCTGTCTGAAATAATGTTGGCCTTTCTCATTACCGCCAACCTTATGACCTCAAGGGCAGATAAGTGGGTCACTTCCTGTCTCTGCACCTGCACTTTACTACATACATTTACTTATTTAGCAGGCACTTTATCTAAAACAATGTACAATTGAAATGGAGCAACTGGGAGTTTAAGGGCCCTGCTCACGAGCCCCACAATGAAATCGTGACCTTCTGCTCACAGACACAGCATCCTAAGCTGCCACGAGGTGCTGTTACACAGAGGTCCTGAAGAGGCATGCTGGTGCATTCAGCGTTCAGGCTAAAGAGGAGTTCTCTGCTCTGGGCGACTGCAGAGTCAGTCACAGTGCAGGATCACCGAAGCTGAAAGAAGCAGGCATCTGAAGCAGGCTAGGAGAGAGGGACCTTGCACAGCCTGTAAATATTCTGTTTTCTCCACAGGAGGACAGCGAAACTGTGGAGTCCATGAGCTGATCTGTGCCAGAAAAGGTAAGGAGGCAGGCAGGCTTGTAAATCCATAAAACGATCTGTTTGTGTGTGTGTGTGTGTGTGTGTTTGGTCTGGAGACCTAGATGTCTATATTTCTATTTGTTTGCATTTAAGGTATTTTTTTCTATGGTTAAACAGCTGAATTAAACAAAATTTATCAGGCTATAAATGTATTCCAGTCTGAAATGTGTACAGTTTGCAGTGTTACCCCGGTTTTGCACGTTTTTTTGCCATTTTGGAGTTTTTTTTCCAGATAAGAATAAATTCTGAGATAATTAGAAAGTCAAGCACTAGTTTCTCTGTTTTGTTATGGTGCTGATTTAGGTAGGTGTGTGCGTGTAATTTTGGGTGATTATTCCAATGTGTAGGTGGGCCTCTGAGAGTGCTTCTGAGTGGGCGTACAGCAATGGTGCGAATACGAGTCATTCAAGATGTTAAGCTCTTAGATACCATTTCTATGCCAATTGTAATTTCACATCCGAGTACAATCAGTGATGCCAGAACATAAAGGTGAAATGTGCCGCTTGTGCTGGTAAAAGTTTTATTTGACAGGAATGCCTGGATGGCTTTATAACTTTCTGTTTGTCTTCTTAAAATTTTGTAAGAAAACGTTTACCTTCTTTAAAAATATATAGCCCTGCCTTTTTGTTTGTGCTGCCTGTCCAAGACCCCCATGACACTAACTAGGATAAGTGTTTAGACAATGGATGGATGGATGGATGGATAATTTATTTGTAACTCCTGCTTAATGACACTGGAATGTTCGGAAGGAACCAGAACTTGTTTTGAGGATGGTCATGTGAACAATTTGTAAAAAAACAACAAATAAACAAAACAAAACAGAACAAAACTAGTGGGAGGATTGAAGACAAATGAAAGGCATTGTGGTGCCAGCATGAGAGGTGAAGCATAAACCAAACAAACTGAAACAGGTGTCAGCTGGCAGAAGCACTAGTGTTTGGATGGATGGAAAGGGTTTGGACATGTTTATGAGGATCAAGAAGAATAAACAATATTTACAGAAATGAAGAGCAGGTGAACTGAGCCACTGGTGTGGTAAAGTCAGCTTCCATCCATCCATCTTCTGAAACCGCTTGTCCTATTAAGGGTCACAGGGGGTCTGGAGCCTATTCCGGAGGCTACGGGTACAAGGCAGGGAATAACCCAGGATGGGCTGACAACCCATCGCAGGGCACCCTCAACACCATTTACACCTATGGACAATATTATATGTTTTTTTTTTTACCGTGGCTTGAAACTGGGGAAGCTAGAGTACCTGAAAGAAACCCCACGATGACATGGGAAGAACATGCAAACTCCACACACATGGAGCCATGGTGGAGACTCAAACCCTGGTCCCAGAGGTGTGAGGCAACTGTGCCAACCACTGCACCTCTGTGCCGGCCCATAATTTCAGCTTAGTACCTGAATTTGCCGCACACTTCACATTTACTTAGCAGACAGTTTTATCTAAAGTGAAGTACATTTTTTTTGAGATAGCAAGGTTAGACAGATCCTGGAGCAATTGGGAGATAAGGGCCTTACTCAAGGGTCCAACGATCAAATTACGTTTTGAACTGTGGGGTTGACCTTCTGATTAGAGGCACAGGGTGTGTGGCAGATAAGCTGTTAGAGGCTGGGTGGGTGGGTGTGCCCTGTGCTCCCTGTGATTGGTTCCAGGCCGCCCTGTGATCCTGAGCAGGGATTGCCATTGGATGATGAATGGATATTTGTGTTGTTTTTGTTCTTTGCTGAACGGCTGTTGGTTTCCTACTTAATTTATGGCCTGGTTCCCTTAATTTGACCATCGTTAGCTGAAGGATCTTTCCTCGCTTTACCTCATTACCTTAACAGTACACAATTTGGAGCACTGGTGTATGATTTTCATTTTAACTGGGTTTAATTGGTGCTGCTTCATTCTGCTGAACTGATACAGTGATTCAGATAGCAATGTTTTCCTTGATGCTTTGTAGGACTGACCTCTTTGTTATTTCTCCTTCACTGGGATTCTTGCTGTGTTTGCAGAATGAAATTAATTTGTATAGTGATTATGATCATGCTGAAAATGAGAGAAATATGAGTGGTTCTGCGTGAGGTGAAATCTGAGAATGTATTTGGGCTGAAATGCCACTTGGTTAGGTAATCCTAGCCAGTCCTGCAGAGGACCTACTTTTCTGTCCCTTTTAAACAACAAATAATAAATGCAAATTCATATATGCAGATAGATTTGCTTAGTACATTACAGAAATCTTTAATCCAAAAATGGGATTACTGGCTCTGCACATTTCATTGTTGAGATACTTGTAACTAGAATACTCCTGGGAGTTTGTAACTTCTATAAATATTTTTGCACTGGCAATATACTTGCCAAACATTCTCAGGCCATTTCAACTTATTTCGTTAAGTCTCACCAGAGCTGAATGTAATAATGTGAAAAGTAGGTGTGGCTCTGCCCTCTGTACGTATATGGGTGGAAATCGACTGACTTTTCCAAGTAGGTGGCAAGCATGAAGAAAAGTATTAAGACTTAATCCAATTACAGGAAACAACCTGAATCCTACCAAATGTGTACACATGTATGATGAATAAACTCTCTGTCTGTTGATGGTTTCCATGGTGACTTAACAGACTTACCGCTTCCAGTGAGAAGCCTGATCAGATATTCTATCCTTATAGGGACTATATCTTTAAGAGCACACTGGAACATTACTAGAAGTTAATTGAAATACTGCAATTTTCTTTTGAAAAGGTAACTTTTCAACAGTTTATTATATTATTTTTTTATTCATTCGCTATGGTATAAGAGGGATAAAACCACATTGGGGTGGGTGGTTATATGTAAATAATCAACTTATTGTCAATGATTATTTTCATATAACCACACTCCTTGTCATAGTTTATCCCTTATTTATCTTGTTTCAATGGCAAATGTCATTATATATTAGGCAAGGGAACAGTCAGTTCTTGAAGTTGATGTACTGGAGGCAAGAAAAATGGACAAGCATAAGGATCTGAGAGATTTTGACAAGGGCCAGATTGTGATGGCTAGATGACAGAGTCAGAGCATCTCCAAAACGGCAGGTCATGTTGGGTGTTCCTGGTATGCAGTGGTTACTACCTACAAAAACTGGTCCAAGGAAAGCCAGCTAGTGAAATGGTGACAGGTTCATGGATGTTCAAGGCTCATTTATGCATGTGGGGAAGGAAAGCTAGACCAGGGTGCACTGTGGGAAGAAGACAAGCTGATAGAGGCAGCGTGATGCTCTGGGCAGTGATCTGCTGGGAAACCTTGGCATTCATTCATGCAGATGTTTTTTTGACATCTATCTATCTATAGATCTATCTATCTATCTATCTATCTATCTATCTATCTATCTATCTATCACACTGTGGTAACCATGGCTATGAGCATATTTGTTACCCATTGCCTGGCTTCCTGTCAAGATGAGGAGACTGGCAGCCTCTTGTTAGGGTTGGCTTAGGAAAAGTACAGCTGCTTTGTGTGTGGTTAGGGTTACAGGGCTCTCATCAATAATTCAACCAGGATGGGCATATATGTTGGACAGCCCCTTAGGGTGTCATGTGACAGATTCCAGTACGTGTATTCCATTGTGTTCTCTGTTCTAAACGAGGAGCAACTGGACTCTCAATATCAAATGAAACTTTCCTTTCTATTGGAACTGACGTTATGTTAACGTTGTGCAGTTTAAGACTGATATTGATTCTAGAAGCTTTGGCAGTTTTGACTGCTTTAACTTGAAGAAAATTCATGCAAAAGAGTTTTTTTATATATTTTATACTAAATCTGTCAACAACAGAAAAGTGCCGAAACAAGGATGTGAATTTCTGTTAGTGGATACATTTAACCAGACAGACAGTGCACCTGTTGAGCTGTGAATTGTAAGCTGGTGTCAGTTCTTCTTTCTTTATGGTTTCTTATTTTCCATAGACAGTCATCTTATGGGGCTATATACTGAATAAATACAATAAGGAAAGGTTGCCAGGTTATCTTGTGTGTTGTATGACACAGACACTGAACCTACCATTGCCTCCTCTCCTTCTTTCTGCAGTGTCCCCAGAAGTTTTAGGATTCCTGATCACCATAGCAGTTTTTAGTTTCCTGGTTATTCTATTTTTTCTATATGTAAGCAAGAAACTTTCAATCAACTCTGCCAGTCAAGCATCATACCTGGACTCTGAACTAAGGAACAATAAGGATTCCAAAGGTGAGGTTCTATCTTGGATTGTTTTTTCCAGTTGTAAAAATGATAAATGCATTTCTATGGTGTATATGTCCGTAGACATCCAGTCTTAAAAATTGATATTTAGTATTTTAAAAATTTCTGTAAATTGTGTGTGTGTGTGCGTGCGTGTGTGGGTGGGTTGTGTGTGTCTATAGCCATATGAAAGGGGTGTCATTAATATTAATATGATTTTAATTTGATTTGATTCTCTAAAAGTATATGTACAGTCACAAGGCTGGAATGAAATTTCATATAAAAAGCTGTTTTCTGAAAAACATTAATACATTACTTCACATTAATCATACTTCCTGAAGTCTAAAATATAATGTTTCTGGAAAATGATTTTTGCAGCAAATTATCATCATATCCTGGCACAGTGTGGCTCTAACCGTATGTCCATGTCCTGTCTTACTAATCATTTACATGGAAACCATCCAAAACAGCCTTAGGATGCCACTTACACAAGACTCCAATACTCTACCCATGGTTTCCATGACAATCTGAAAAAAACAACAACTGGAGATTTCCTCAGTGACCCAGGGCTCAGGAGACTCGCTGCGGGCCACATGGAATTTTTTTGGAACTTTCAGCAGAACCTGCCCTCTATTTCCTCTATCCTGAATCCTGTCACCAGTGCCATGGGTGACCTGGCTGATGTCATGGGAGATGCTACATATGCTGTAAGCGACCAGCTGACAGAGCAGATCATGATCATCAGGAGCAAGCTGCAGCTCAGCCAGCGGGAAGAGGTTGCTGCAGTACAGGTGTGCAAGCCTGGGGCAGACGACCGCCAACCGAGATCACAAGCCATGACTAATACCACTCGCCCTCTGGGAGTCTATGCAAACTGTGACTGCCTGCAGACCTCTGGAAAGTCTGTAATGGGGGAATCAGAAATCCCAGAGAAGGGAACCTTAAAAATAGGTGACGCTATTCAAGCATCTCATTTAGCAGAGCAAATGCAAGAAGAGAAAGTATCCTTTCATATGTTCAAAGACTCCCAAGGTCTTGTAACTTTGGACCAGGCTACCTTGAAGAAATCCCAAGGCACCAGAATTCTGGGTCCAGTTGTGAAAGAGAAAGACTTATCACATGATGCTGAGATGGAGGTAGTGGGCAGAAGGGCAATTCCATGCGATAACTGGCTAGGTCACCCGTTACCCTGTTCCCTTCATGTTAAAGACAACAATAGACCGTCAAGCGAAAAGAATAAAACAAGTTCTAAGGTGCATGGGAATCCAGTAAAAGAGAACATGCCTGAATGCATTCGAAAGAACCAAGAAGAGTCACATAAAGTGGATTCAGGGAGATTAACAGAAGAGAGAGAGAAAGCAAATCCAGCGATTGGTGAGATGGTGTGCCCTAGTTCCAGGCTCTCAATGACCTCCTCCTTCAATGTAACACTCCTCCAGTGTAACCCTCCTACAGTGTAACACTCCCTGTAACACTCCTCTAGTGTAACCCTCCTACAGTGTAACACTCCCTGTAACACTCCTCCAGTGTAACCCTCCTACAGTGTAACACTCCTCCAGTGTAACCCTCCTACAGTGTAACACTCCCTGTAACACTCCTCCAGTGTAACCCTCCTACAGTGTAACACTCCCTGTAACACTCCTCCAGTGTAACACTCCTCCAGTGTAACCCTCCTCCAGTGTAACACTCCTACAGTGTAACACTCCCTGTAACACTCCTCCAGTGTAACACTCCTCCAGTGTAACCCTCCTACAGTGTAACACTCCCTGTAACCCTCCTCCAGTGTAACCCTCCTCCAGTGTAACCCTCCTACAGTTTATATACATCTCTTCCAGTTTGTTGTCCAGTCTGCTTTCATTTCTGATTCCTCAGTATGCCTGCTGGCTGCTTAGCCTTGTCCTTACAACATCTACTTCCTTCTTTTTTTCCCATCCTGAAGCTGCCTTTCATCTCAGAGAGACTCGAGCGAGGTGGTGCTATACTGACACTGCACTTTGATTTCATAGGCATGCCTTCACAAGCGTATGGAGCTACAATCAAGGCTATGCAAAATCTCCAGCGTGACATGTTTAATTTTAGATCAGACATTCATTTGATTAAAAAGAATAAAGTTAAATATAACTCCTGCTCTGCTGTAGTTAATATCGCTGGGAAGATTACTGCCAAAGTTAGGTTGTTCTCTTCCTTTATTGTGACATTTGTAATAATTTCTGTCATCATAAAAGAACAAATGAGTATCCTAGTGCATCAGTTGATGCTTACTACCTACATACGAGTATCTAATAAAATGTTTAGGGAAACAGTACGCAGCTGTGTCTTAGTCCAGTTGTTTTTCCAGAAAAAGCAACTCCATAATTACATGCAAACTGTTTTTACCTTTACCAGAGAAAGATCTTCTAGGCTCTTCCTCAGATAGTGAGGATGAGGGAAGAAGGCGGCGCCTGGAGGGAGTACAGCGATGGGTGGCACCTTGGCCCCGGCAGGACTGTTACCCGGAGCCGAGACCAAAGTACAGCTCTCTGTCAGCCGAGAGCAATGGCTACAGCAGCAAGAACTCCACTGGAGAGGGTTAGAGACGTGTTCTGAGACACCTGTAGTATACAGCAGTATACAGCACTGTGCAGCATCTTACCTAATCTTAGAAAATTGTGTTTAAACATCTTCATGTTGGTGTCTGTCAAAGTATCCAATATATATTTTATATGACCACTAGCATACCTTGTTTGGCTAATCAGTACCTCACTGAATAATTCAGAGAAATACCTCTGAGGAGAGGGTTGTGAACTGAAGTGCTGTTCTTCTACCCAACCAGCAAGGTATCAGTAACTTTTTGGAGAACAAAAGATTAAAGTGTTGTTTATTTTTTTTATTGTTACTCTTAATTTGCATATGTTCTTTTTAATTGTGCTTTTTCTGAGCAGACATACACTGACTACCTAGATAAATAGCTTTAAATATTTTTTCCATTGCCTAAATTTCTGCACAGTACTGTATATCCCCATCCAAATGTAACCTTCCCAATTCATACTCTTACACATGCATGCAAATGCATGTATACACACACAGACATAATCTCCTCGTTCTCATTTGCATGCACTCACCCATCCTTACACACATGCATGCATATATTTTACTGGTTCACATGCATGCCCATATACCCTCTTTTTTATACTCTTTTAGTCACACGCAACACGCAAGACTTATGTATCATTGTATATGTTTGGGGTTTTGCATACTGTCACCCCCTATTATAAATATGTGTACTCGGCTACCACGCTGTCTAATGTTGTGTCCCCCGCTGTTTAAAAGCATGCATGTTTTGAAGGTTCGTCAGGCTTTACAAAAAATAAAAGCCTCCTGATAAAGCGTAGAACATGGCCTGATTCTCTGGCTCTCGATTTACAGCCAATGGCATCCAGAGGATGAGGCGAATCCCCCCACTGGATGAGCTGCAGCCCCCCCCATATCAGGATGAGGAAGGGTCTCCATGCATGCCCTGCATGCCTTCTGACGCAGGTGTCACCCACTGTAGGCCGTTCCGCGAGGCCGGCGGCCGGGCCCTCAGCAGGACCCGGGAGCTGTCGCTCAGTGAAGCCAGCGCTGACCTGGAGATGGAGAACTACCTAACCAAAGGCTATGAAGAGGATGTTCCTAGTGACAGCACTGCGGTCCTCAGCCCACAGGTGAACGCCCTGGTCGTGGCCCTCGCCAGCAGTACGCTCTGTCACTTGACAAACATCGACCCCAAATATCTGACCCTCCCTCACCGATCCCTCAAATACGGCTGCTCACATCGTTAGAGATGATACACCAGTAACACACTAAGTTGCATCAGGAGCCATTCTAGAATTTGACCAGAAGAGGGACTAAACTCCTAAGAAATGCAGGACAGAATCACTAAACGGATTTAGATTAATAATTTTTAAGAGGGGCTGAGACTAAAAATAGGATTGCTGAAGCCCCACTAAATAGGGTCATAAATGGTCAGTGTTCTGAGAGAGAGGCCTGTGGTATTTCTCTAGGGCAAGGGAGGCGAACCTGATCCATGGAGAGCTGCTGTGGGTGCGGGTCTTTGGGATGGCCTCTCAATCAGCCAATAGTAAAGCAG
>JAODUD010000039.1:8541617-8554936 GCA_026784285.1 Stomatorhinus walkeri | reverse complement strand
GTCCTGGGGACCCACTCTTATTGGCTGATTGAGAGGCCATCCCAAAGACCCGCACCCACAGTGGCTCTCCATGGATCAGGTTCGCTACCCCTGCTCTAGGGTGACCAGATAATCCATGTCAGAGAGGACACTACAGGCTAGGACAGGGTTTGTAAACTACTATTTCAATTAAAAATACCTGGATTTCATTTTAGCATTGAGTTCTTGGTATGTGCTGATTGGTCAGTCATTTATTATCATGCATGTGTCACTGTTGTTGATGGATGAGTCTTTCAGTCGTGGAAACATACCAGAGCACCAGAAGAATTGAACTATCTAACCAAGCCCTTCAGCATTTCTGATTTAAAGCAGTTTGTAAAACCTGAAGTAGCTCAGAGTATCATTTCTGACTTGGATTATGTAGCTGTCCTAATATCTTTGCCAGCAAGGTTATAGACATAACAGCTACCTTTAATATCAGTCTCAGTCTGTCAGTCTTTATGGAGTATGGGGAGAATAACTTTTATAAATGTATAGTGCTAATGTTTGGAACAGGAAAAAGCTTGCTCTGAATCTCATTAATATATAGTATTTCTCTTTCAGCACAACAGCACATCCTGCTGGTCCAAACTTGAGACTTTGTTTTTCTTTCTCCATTCCATGTCATTTCATACATGATAGTGAGAGCAGGACCTACTGTCAGTTTACAATTAAATACGTATTTTGCTTCCCTCAATATATCTCTCCACTTTAACCATCTAAAGCTTCTCAGATATGTTCTTATGTTCTTACCCAGAATGCTCCAGGCCTACAGTTCCCCATAGGCTATGAGCCAGAACCCCTAGCCAAGTATGGCACTCTGGATGTGGCTTTCGACTATGACGCCCGGGAGCAGCGTCTGGCAGTGACGGTGACGGCCGCCACGGACATCCCAGCCCTCTGCAGTGCCGGCAACGTGGCCTGGCAGGTACACCTGGTACTGCTGCCCACCAAGAAGCAGCGGGCCAAGACAGGCGTGCAGAGAGGGCCTTGTCCGGTCTTCACTGAGACGTTCCGCTTCAGCCCCGTGGAGCAGGATGCCATCGGGAACTATGCAGTGCGCTTCCGTCTTTACAGCGTGCGACGTATGCGCACCGAGAAGGTGCTGGGCGAGAAGGTCTTCCACCTCACCAAGCTCAACCTGCAGGGCAAGGTAGCCCTGCCTGTCACTCTGGAGCCTGGGTGTGCCCCCACGGTGAGCGTCACTCTCTGGGGAGTGTGTGTAAATTCACAAAGCTTATGACATTTTCCTTGCAAAGAAGGTAATGATATCCTAGATCAGGGCTACTCGTTCTTCATTACATAGGGTGCAAGTATAAGTTACATCCAGCTTGATATTGCTGGCTCTAATACTGAAATGCTAGCCCTGCCTTAGATGTTACTGGCTAAACTTCAGAATAAGATCAAGAAGAATCAACTAGGTCGAGAATCTCTCGTATATTGAAGCCACAGAGTTTAAAAAGTCACTTGCAGCTTCCGTGCTTGCTGATGTGCAGTATCTAATGACAGGCGGGCAAAAAAAGTCAGCTAAAAATGTAGAAACTTTCAGTTCTTGGGTGTAAGTATGAATTAAAGTTATGACCTACATGGGGACACTCTTGGAGGAATGCTAGGTGTTGTAGAGTTGGCAGCACGTTTCGTAACGCTTCTGGAAAGTGGGTCATTAGCTAAACCAGGCAGTGACGCTGAAAAACGTACTCTGTGCTGGTATTTTATTCGTTAAGTGCATGTTTTGGTGGTAGCTAAAGTTAGTGTTTCCTTTGTGCATGCTTGACTGTTCCCCCTGTCACAGTTGCTTTCTTGTGGGACACCCACCAGGGCTGCGGCTCGCTGGTGAGCATAACCCGCAGCGATGGCACGCCGTCCTTCCGCTCGACGGGACACGCGCCCGCCGCCGCTGAGATCCTAGTGGGGCTCGTTTATAACGCCGCCACAGGCTGCCTCTCTGTGGAGGTCATCAAGGGCAGCCACTTCAAAAACATGGCTGCCGAGAAGCCGCCCAGTAAGTGTGGCCTCAGTTCTGGGGGCGAAAGGCTTCATTATCAGTATATATCAGAAATACCGCATGGGCTTTGCATGTCACAACATCTTTATTATATGATTTGGGGCTATGGGTTGTGAGTGTAGTTAGGTTCAATTGCAAAGTGTCATGCAGAGCCAGTCTTCCCCTTGTTAAATGACTCGACTGTCGTTCAAGTTTAATGACATACAGTACACGTTATAAAATCAATTAAAAAACTTGAGCTGGTATCTTTCACATAGGCAGTATTGTCTTTATTGTCATGCAGCAATATACAGTCATGGAAAAAAGTATACCTCTTTCAATTCAAAGGTTTTGCATATCAGGACATAATAAAAAATCATCTGGTCTATAGAAGGTCTTAAAATTAGGGAAATACAACCTCAGATAAACAACAACATGACATATTACATCTTGTCATTATTTATTTAACAAAAACTAAACTAAAATGCAGAAGCAGTGCGTGAAAAAAATTAAGTGCTGTACCCCCTTACTGCTTCCATAGAAATTAAGGGGCTACGTAGCAGATGGGTGCTGCTAATCAACTGCACTTTATTAATTGATCATCAGCAAATGTGAGCATCTCCATAAACGCAGAAGCTTTGACAATTTGCTGGTCTGGAGCATGGAGTGTGTTACCACAATGCCAAGGAGAACAGACATCAGCAATGATCTTAGAGAACCAATTGCTGCTGCCCATCAATCTTGGATGGGATACAAGGTCACTTCCAAACAATTTGAAGTCCATCTTTCTATAGTGAGAAAGATTATCACTAATGGAGAACATTTAACACAGTTACCAGTCCTCCCAGGAGTGGATGTTCCCGCAAATTCCCCTCAGGGTGAGACTAGGCATTGCTGAAAGTAACTGCAAAAACACGCAAGAGCTACATGTCGGACGCTACAGGTCTCATGTTAGCATGTTAAATGTTAAACTCCATGATGGTACAGTTACAAAAAAACTGAACGAGTTTGGCTTATTTGAAAGGGTGGCCAGAAAAAAGCCAGAAAAAGAACATGGCAGCAAAACTTCTGTTGTGTATTGGTTTACACCTGAGGTTAAATTTAAATTAATTTAGAACCTAATTTTAGGACTTTTTAAAAATATGTTCTGATACATAAAACCATTGAACTGAAAGAGGGTGTATTTTCTTTTTCACATGACTATACAGGTAAAAAGACTCATTTGTACAGTACCCGCCAAAATTCTAGACACACCTGCTTTTAATGCATTTTTCTCTATTTTCTCTCTATTTTATCTATATTATTCACCTTATAGTGATCAAGTTTTAGATTCTTAAAATGAATCCCCTTTTGCTTTGACATCATGAACTCTTTGCATTCTTTACACTAGCTTCCAGATGTAGCCACCTGGAGTGCTTCTCGTAAGAGTTCTGATGGAGTTTCCACAAGTTGGTCACCTTGCTCTTACCCTTTGATCCAACTCCAAACTCCGCGGCTCTGTAGGGTTTAGGTTAGGTCATCGTGGGGACCAGGTCTTCTGTCACAGCACTCCATCTCCTTCCTGGTTCACAAGATGACACAGTACTTACATAACCTCAAGCTGGGCTTAAGGTCATTATCTTGTCAAAAAACAAATGATTTTCAGTAGGTATGTCCAGACTTTTTACTGGTCCTGTATTTTTTTTTGCAAATTATGGCCTTTTTATGAAATTCTTCTCTTCTCCAGAGTGTTTGTCCCCCTAATTCTCCAGCTCTTTAGACACTCATGTTCAGCTCGTCCCCCTTCAGCCTCTTCATCTGTTGAAATATCATTTATTCTCCTGCTTTCTAACTTGCTGTCAGATGGGCTGTTCTGTTGTCTGAAACACGTAATAGGTGGACAGATTTATATAATTCGAGGTAAGTGTTCCTCCTTTTCATCCCTGCCCTCGTGTATATGTGCCTGTTGCCCTTTTTGTGAATGCAGTAGACCTGTAAGCAGTAGTCCCAAGTCCTTTCAGGACTGGGGAAATTACTCTAAAGCAGTGTTTCCCAACTTTGAGGACCCACAAGACGGTCCACATTTCTGCTCCCTCCCAGCTCCGTACCAGATATTTATGCTCCAGGTAGGGAGCAGGAAGGAAGTAAAAACGTGGACCGTCTGTGGGTCCCAGAGGACTGGGTTGAGAAACACTGCTCTAAAGATCATTGCCAACTCCTGAGAAATACCATAGAGACCATTTACCAGTCTAATACTTCGTTGGTTAACACTTTACTTGAAGGGACACAAATAATATGCTATTATGCTTATAATTAATCATGAATCAATCAAGACTACTTATCTATTAGTTCCATTATTTAATTCCTTATATTTTAATCTCATGTTTGTTCATCATTAATGAATTGTAACATCGTTTATTTCAAGCAGTTAGTATATTTGTCACTATATCTGTTAATTCCATAAACCATGGTAAACTACTGATGGAAGAAGAAATGAATAACAAAAAGTGAAATGCTGATCTCATGTTTGTTCATCATTGATGAATCGTAACAGCTTTTATCTCAAGTAGCTACTATATTTGTTCGTGATTTGTATGTGAGCAGTACAAACTAACAATTCCTATGAAGTTAGTAAGGAACCCTATTGTAGTGTTACTGGTCACACTTGAGGGAATTGAAATAATGGAGTAGTACATGTTTAATCCATTAATTAACCAGTAACTGTTAGTTACATACTGATCCCATGTTTGTTCATCATTAATCAATCATGACGTTTCATGTATTCCATTAAAGCAATTAGTTTAGTTAACTAATTAGTAATAATTAAGTTCCAGAATGAATACATGAACTGTCATAATTGATTAATGATGAACTAACACTTAGCTAATGGTTAATAAATGCATTAAATAACCATGTACTACTGTGTTAGTGTCTCGTAAACTTGTTACTGTACCATGTGACACCTTTACACCAAATCTCACTTATACTCACATTCACGGTTTTTCCACTAATAGAATAATTACAGCTGTAAATATGGCTAATATCTCTTGCTCTTCGTGTGTTAATCCAGAAACGTTATAGCATAATATTATATATAACCTCTTTTGATCTTTGAATAAAAACAAATCAGACATGACCTCTTAATTTTATTTAAATTAAAAATAAATAAAGATAAGGTAGATAAGAAATCTTTTTTGTCACTGTCATTTGACAACGAAATTCAAAAATGCATTTGACTCAATATGAGGCATAACAGTAATAAAAGAATATATAAAAATGTACTGTATGTTGTACTGACTATACAAATTGCACTTATGAAATATAAAAATGAACAGTTCTGAATTTAAGGCCATGATTGCTTTCGGATAAAAACTGTTCTTTAGGCGGTTTGTCCTGATTTTGATTGTTCTCTATCTCTTTCCTGATGGCAAAAGCTGAAAGACATTTTGGATACATTCTGCAATCTTTAGATTATATGCTAACAGCATAATGCTCAGTATTTTAGAAGCAAGACTTCAAAGCGGGTGTCTTCTGTGGTTTCCATGTTGACTAAACATGAACAATCTAATGAACTTCATATTTAAGGCACAATTTGTGTGTCACATTGGGGTTTTTCCTTTGTCTCCAAAGAAGTGATGAGAATCAGCATCAGTCTGCAAAGGCTACTTCATGTAAAGTCATAACCCAAAGCAATCACCTCATTGGCCAGTTTTAAAATTCAACACTAACAGTTACGTCATTTGCAACAGTTCCAAGGTAACCAAAAGGGCAGGAGACGCATTCCTCAGCTTACAAAAGCTTAATTTTACATTGGCTTTCTTTCACATTGCCGCTGTTTGCTACTAACATGCTCTGTCTTATGGTTGCATTCATATTTTACTACTGGTTGCTGTAGATCACCAGTAAATTTCATATAATAACCTAAAAGGTGAATTTGAGAAATGGCTTTACAGGAAATGTCTTATGGAAATGAACTATTAAATGCCAGGCAGTAAATATCTGAATATACGGCTCAGGTATTTTCCACACACACTACTACAGGAATGTAAAACGTGCCGATACCCATCTCGGTAATCCCTAATGTTCCAGATCTTCATGTGGTATTGATATTGACAATCATCTCTCTTGTTTAAAAGTTTAGTCTACTGCAGTTTTAGTTCTCTGTTGTAGCTAACAGGGAAACACACTGTCAGAAGTCTGGGCAACACCATGAATGGGTCGCTAGTCCATCACAGGGTACACACACACACACACACATCACAGCCCAGATTCAAGGTGTTCCATTTCCAGGATTGGGGCTTTTGTTTTTGTCCAGCTAAATCCAGCTAATGTTTCTTAATGCTTGGTTCTATTTTTCCCCTAATTTATCTACAGACACATATGTGAAACTGACTATGCTGAACTCAATGGGACAACCCATGTCCAAATGCAGGACGTCTGTGTCCCGGGGCCAGCCTGACCCCACGTACCAGGAGACCTTTGTGTTCCAGGTGACGCTTTTCCAGCTGTCGGAGGTCACACTGGTCCTGTCTGTCCACTGCAAGCGCGGAGGCATGAGTCGGAGGGGACGCCTGGGCTGGCTCTCCATGGGCCTTAACAGCTCCGGGGAGGAGGAGCTCTCACACTGGACCCAGATGAAGGAGACTGAGGGTCAGCAGGTGTGCAGGTGGCACTCACTCCTGGACTCCTAGCAGGAGATGAGTTGACAGCAAAGCCATTGGCTCTGGAGGCTTCAGACAAGGCTGCCTGGAGAATTACCCAAGAAGAACCTTTGAAGAAACTTTGTCTTTCATTTGGTTTTACTCTTATTTCTAATTAAACAGAGAAAGCATCAGGATCGGAGGTAGGGGTATGTTCAGCATATCTGTAGGGAGCTGATTGCAGACTTCTGCACTAAGCTGAGGTAAAGGGCAAGAAGAAAGCAATACGCATCTTGTTCATTGGTAACTTCGTATCTGACCTCAGCCCTAAAACAGCCACTTGCCAGAACTGGGGAAGAACTGATATTATCATTGTGCATCCGAACTCCAACTGAGGCACAGACATTTAGAATTATACACTGATTGTTAAAATGATTTCTCTGAAGGGGAATTTAGTCAGAGAAATTCACAGTATTACCTGCATAATATATGGGCAGATGGCAAAGGATTGGAAACTATAACTAAGGGCTGCTGTGTTTAGCACATATCAAAGCAATACTCAGTGTCTGTAATGGCCACAGTGGCTTAGGTACACTCTGGATATTACTGTTTACCATGATGAAAGACTATGTGTTTATTGTTATGCTGTCAGGCAGGCAGAATGTTCGGATGTCATTAGTGCTCTCTCAGTTGGTAAAAAGTGAGAAAAAACATTAGGACAGTTAAGCAGGACAGGCTGTTTGATCTTGGTGGAGGCTGACACCCACAAATAGTATCCCTTTCTGGTAACTTTCTTTTCATAATCTCTGCTCTCCCTTTCAGGTCTTAATGCATTATATTTAAGAGTGATAACCAAATGATTGTTGCACCCTTTGGCTTTGTAACAGATTTTTCTTATCTATTTTTATATTCTGATAAATTACAGTCTGTCTATTTATTAATTGCATTATACTTTTTTCATCCTGTCATTTTTAAGGGGACACAACGAATAAAATCTACACAAAAATGTAAGCAAAAACTGTTATTCAGTATGGGTTTTCTTTTTGCATCTGTGATCATTTATGCTGCAAATGACTCCATGACTAGCACTTGGTGTTCTCTTAGCATGTGTGTAGTGTTGCAGCAAAAATAGCATTTTCTTAACCGTGTGAAAGCACTTTATGAGATAGACAGATATGTGGTGATAGCATAACCTGACAATGCAGCAGTCCAAACTCAACTTTCTGTCTGTAAGTGAAACCTTTGGAAGTGTGCTTCTGTTGTTTTCTTAGGTCTGCTTTGCAGACAAGGCACACAACTGTAAGGACGTCTTTAAATCCGGGCCAATATCCTGTAATCACACTGAGATTACATGGTTCCAGGGAAACTCTTTGTGCATGACTCTGCTCTTACAGATGCATCTTAAAATTGATGATTAAAAATTTCACTCGTGGTAGCCAAAGAAATTTAGCGTCTGGCTATGAAGATTGTCGATGCAAGCATGATTACTGCACTCACACCGCACGCTGCAATTGTGACTGGAAAGCCATCACAGCAGTGTCACAGCCACACCACTCAGAGAAGCCCCTTGAGTTTTTTTAAACCTCAGTGCCCCTAATCCAGTACCTCGTCCCTTGACTTTCTCCATTCTAAAATTTTGCTCTTGCACTCTAACAACTGTCTGTACTGCATTTCTTAATCTAGTTTAGTTATCCAGTTACTGTTTTTTTTCAACTAAAACTAATCCCTGCTGGAAAATTGATGAAAGTTCTTTTGAAATACCCTGTAGAAACTACTTTCCTTAAGTTACTTTTAACAATAGAATGATAGAAAGTGGTTTTCATGTTTTTAGTTTTACCTCTAAATGCTATTGGTAGCCTACGTTTTCAAATAGTTACTTTTTGGTTGTATTGTTGTGAATGATTTTGCTTTAAGAAGTATTGGTTATGAAAAAGTATTTTTTTAAATGGAACAATTTTTCATTTATTTTTGTGCTTCTCATACAGGTTAATAATTATCTAGTTTTTTTAACAATTTGTTTTTTTAATAATTATCTGTTTAGGTTAGACCATTCTGCAATAAATTTGCAACATTTATTAAATAATATGGGTTGCTTTCCCGAAAGCGATCTATCTTATTGAATAACGAACAAGATAACGAACGAAAGAATGAGCGAGGTCTACGTGAGTTTCCTAAAACCTTCGATCGTTATTTCAGAATTAAACAACGAACTTTAAGTAGTACTTTGTTGGCACCTCCCCAGCCTCCGTGTGAGAGAAGCGGTCTGTCGATAACAGGAACATCGATCCCACCTGTTACAATGGTTGAAATTGGTTAAATGATTGTCACACCAGAAATAGGCAAATGTAAATAAAAATATAAACTAATTAGAAAATCAATAAAAACGGACCAACGCAACCAAAATTAAGACAAAAATAAATTAAAATATTTGTTGAAAATATAAAAATCTGTTCAAAATGTGAAGTTACTTCCTTGTAAACAAAATGTATTGGTGAGCAGCAATAGGAAAAGCCTTAAAACAATGTGTTGAGGAGGTGATCAAAGGCAAATTAGAGCTATGAGGATATCTGCTGTCTCCCAATAACCAGCCACCACCAAGCACACCAGCCTTTGCCATCTGACATGCTTCAAAGCTGGACCAGATATAAGCGTCATCTGTATTCCCAGGCCACTTGGTGACCATGTATGTAAAATGCTCTTGCATATGGTTGTATATCACCTGAACATTTAACCCTACTGCCAATTATCCCTTTTTGACAGTTGCAGGTGGGATTCAAGAAGCTGCAAATATGAATAGGGTTGAGGGTTCCATCCACTGCACCTAAAATGCCAGGTATGTCTGCAATGGCATGAAAACCAATTTTAGTGTCATGCAAGGCATCCCCTCCTGCTGGGCACTGGATGTAGTTGTGCACACGGCGTAACAGAAGTATGATCAATGCATGCACAGTTGGAGGACACAGCAGTCTTGCTGAGGCCATATGCATCAATAGGTCTGCAGGAATCCACCGGGGATGTAGAAACAGAGAGCTATCAGAAGCTGCACGGTGCACTGAGGGCAAAATTTCGATGTGTTCCTCTTTTCAATTTATCCTGCACCAAACCAGGGAGGTTCACTATTTCACCCCAGGCCAGCCTGTATTTCTCTATGAATTGTTCATTACTGGAGTGGTCCAAGGGGTTCATGGGTACCCACAAAGGTTATGAAACTTTCGGGAAAGCCACCCCTGATCCTCCCATTCACGCCATGTACATAGGAAGTAGTTTTTCAGAAAAGAAAAGCTAAATACACCGAAAGTGAGCTGGCTGAGTCCGGTGTTACTCCACACTAAGAAAATTTTATCAGGTTAGTAATGGGAAAAACAGTATTTCGAGTTAAGTTTGGTTGTTTTATTATTATATATTTAGCTCGGTATTCCGCTCTTCATAATTTAATGGTTCAAAGTCTATTTCTGTGGACACATTTATCTATAATTCCGAATTACATTATTGTAGTCATGAGTCGCTAGCGTAAACTTGATTTACTTGTATCCCTTAAATGTAAGACGTGGGTTAAACCAGCAGTTTTCCAGTATTATATTAAACTGTTTATGTTGAAAATGAAAAAAAGGTTTATGAGTCGTCCAGATGTAAACTGCAGGGTTTGACTAAGATGTCAGTATTATGGAATCATAGGAGTGCCATAAAATTATTGATTCTGTAAAATAATCAATTAAATACTTTTCTTTATTGTATTACTTTTTTACCTATTGCTTTAATTGTCTCGAAGGTCCAAGCTGTCAATCAACACGCCCTCTCAGACGGACTAAGTGGCAAAACATGTAGCAACTTGGCACATTTTGGTCCGGGAAACTGTGAAACAATCGATTATTTGCTTAAATTAATGGTACTTAGATTCCATAGGGATCCGTCCAACATCCCAAAGGACCAGCTGTGGACAATGGACATTAATATATAGCCTTATATCGGGTTTCCTGACGACATATTTTGTAGAAAATTTGTTTTTGATTTGCCTCATAAGGAAAACTAGGTTCATGTTGATCAGGTAACACTATCTATCCTCCCCCCACTTTGTTTTTAGACTCATCATTATGGATGTTAATAAATGCTTACAAAAACTGTAGTTACAAGGAATATAAATGAATGGTGTTAAATATGTAATTGACAAATACTCAATACAGTATATAACTTAAGGTATGCTTTTACCCAAAAATCCAACATAACGGACACAAAATGACAATCGCAATGCACATTTCTGAGTGTGAATTCCAGTGGACTGCCGCAATCCGTTTGCTTCTTTTCTTTAGTTTTCAGCAATCTGTTAAAATATAGCTCGGATTTCTTTTTGAATTGTTTTGTTCAATCAATCTCACAACAGCCTTTTCTCATTTTACATGTGTTTTCGCAGCAAACACCACTAATAATGCCACTCAGTGAGTGTAATCAGGCTGTATCCCACCTACCGTGATGTCAGTGCATACCCTCTATTGGCTACTCAGCCTGGACCGGAAGGCCCGCCCAAAGCCAGTTGATTGACAGCATGACCCTACAGCTTGGCAATACAAATAAAAAAAATATATATTTTACGTATATTTATTTTACTTTCTTAAAAACGTTTATTTTCTTATTACCTTATATGTATGTTTTTTTGCGGCACTTTGATGACCTCGTTTTATATGTAGGTCTATATCCGTATTGTGTCAATAAATCATTTTGAGAACTGCCTGTATACCCTTCAGTAAAGTTTACCGAATCATTGTTAAATAGTAGCTTAAATTGCCAATGGTCACAGTGGTTATTAACATATTACCATAACAGAGATTCACACTGCAAAGGGGAACCAGGCACGGATGTCCACTCTCCCCATCACTTTTCTCCCTGTTCATCAAACCTCTTGCAGCTGCAATATGTCAAAACAATACTACCAGAGGAATCCACACCCTCAACACTAACCACAAGATTAATTCCTATACAGATTATATATTCCTCTATCTGCAAGATCCATCAAAATCTCTTAAAGAAACCATCAAGCTTATCAACTCATTCTCCGAAGTCTCTGAATACTCCATAAATTGGACAAAATCCACAATGCTGCCCATACATGGTGAGGACTGGATTGCAGCAGCTCAAAACTCACCTGACTCCTTCCCACTGGCAACATCGAGTACTTAGGCATAAACATTTCTGCCAGTCTCTCTCAATTATTGAATTAAACCAATGGATAAACCTACCTCTCTTATTACTCGGTAGCAGTGGTAAAAATGATAATATTACCTAAAATCAATTACCTTTTTACAATGATCCCAACTCAGCCCACAACATAATGGTTTGACTTATTAAATTCCATAATAACTAAATTTTATTAGAAAAATAAAACACCCCGAATCAAACTGGCAACATTACCGAAACACTAAAACCAAGGCAGACTAGAAGCCCCAAATTTTCAAAATTTTTGAGAATAATACATTTGCCACCTTCCATCAATTAGTTGAAAAGTATGACATTGGGAGAGAACAATACCTGCAGTAACTGCAAATAAAGTCTGTTCTTACATCTAAGATCAATATATCTAACAACAGTTTATTATCATCTCCACTTGTAGAAGAAATTTTTAAAATAACTCACAAAGAAAATTCTTTCAAAATCATACATACTTCTATCCAATGTAGATACAACAATTTCCATCCCAATCGGAGCCCGAGAAAAGGACCAATCATCTACAACAAACACAGAATTCTGAACCCAGGTATGCAAGAACATCTTCAGTATGACTAAAAACACTAACTTTCAACTAATTCAGTATAAGATAATTCATAGAGCACACATCACCCAGCACAAGAAACGGACACATATTCACGGCAATGCACGGAAGCCACACTGGTTGCCTTAGCTATTGCCAAGAAAACTATCCTGTTAAACTGGAAAACCAGACACACGGTAAATATCACACCATGGTCAAACCTTCTCAAAGAATACATATCCATGGATCTTATTACCCTACAGCACCAAACCCTAGACTGGTTCCTCCCAAGGTTTCTTCCTTCTCGGGAGTTTTTCCTTGCCACTGTCGCCTATGGCTTACTCACTTGGGGCTTTGGGTGGGGATTAAAGTAAAGCGCTTTGAGCGCTTTGTGATAATGTGCTACACAAAAGACCGCACTGGACTTGCCCGTGAACTTACCTCATGGAATGACACACATAATTACACTCACATTCACACATGGATAACCCTAAATCTCCCCAGGGAGTGTGTGACTTTGCTTCGTCCTGTCCTGTCTTGTGTGTCTACGTCAATCTGTTTGGTCTTACAACATCATGGCTTGTCTTTCCTACCTCCCATCTGTATACGGTATTGTCATAATGGGGGTGGGCATGGGAAGGCTGGTTTGGAGTGGCTTCACTTAATTTACGGGAGCGGGGGGGTTGGGGATTTTAAAATGTAAAATAAATAAATAGTGCCTTAAATATACTTTAAAAATACTAATTATAATTATTTAACATTCCCTAGTCTTATGAGATCCTTTGAAAACTATTACGATTATTTTCTTCACCAGACAGGTTTGGCAAGACAACACAAGACCATGACTATAGTGTAAGTGAAACATAAGTGTTCATAACTGTTTCAGATGTTTTTGTTTTGATTGTCTTTCTTTCCATTGGGATGGGGGGGGGGGGGGGGGGACAATTAAAATAAAACC
>JAODUD010000039.1:8530621-8541517 GCA_026784285.1 Stomatorhinus walkeri | reverse complement strand
CCCCCCCCCCCACAATTCATATTCATCCCTTGTCCAGGGTAGCTGGATGGATAGATGAATATGTTGGATACATATATTTGTGAATTTAATCAGGTTTTCATTTCTAGTTTTTCCTAATCTTATGAGTTATAATAACTAATTTATTAAAAATTAATATCATATAAAAGTACATCAAGTACATTACGAGATCATAAATGCTCATATTAACTAAAATTATACTTGATTTTGGGTTTTCCAGAAAATCAACTGGCATAGAGATGATAATGATCGTAAAGGCTTCCCTGAATGAAGAGAAGCTTCTGAGTACTGACCTGAGTACTGACCTGAGTGCTGGACTGGAGTTAGCAAAAGAGAGGCTCAGACACAGGTCACCAGCCAAGGTCAAGGCCACACTGATTGTTGAAGGAGTGAACCTCATGGTAAAAATACAACCCTATAGAAGCAATGGGTTGGCTTCTTAGTCAGGGTTGTTTCTGGCTGTCTTCAGCTTGAACAGCATGTGCTTGTAGGGGACAAGCTCACTAGGGATAACATACAGGAACATGATTTTACTGAGCACCCATGTCGAGATCAGATAAATCCATGCTTTAAACAGGCAAAAATACTCCTGGGTGAGACGTTATGGAATAATACAGAACTAAGAATTGAATGCAATAATTTGTCTATCAGATTCTCCACAAATTTTATTGGCATGAGTGCCAAGGTTTTCTTAGTGAAGCCTACGCTCACATTTCCATATAATCATTTCAGGAAAATTAAAGACGTACTCCAGACTAAGTGCTGGTTGGAGCAGGAGATGCCTGAGAAGAAGGGTTTGCTAGAATGTGTCATTCATCTTTTGAAAGAATTTTCCATAACAAGGCAGGGCAAAAACGTTCAGTGGATTCTACAGGGTGACGGGGAATGTTTGGAGTTGACTTCTGAAAATTCAGATCCAAAATATTATTTAATATATCTTTCCGGAAACGTGATCAAAGTACAAAATTAGACAAAGAACTCAGATTAATTGGTATTTGCTTTATTGAAATAATAGCTTAGGGTGCCATTTAATTCAGTATTTTAGGGGGTGTGCTGAGCAGGTCAGACCAGATCTCTCTTTCCAGGGCCACAGTTCTGGGGGATGGCGTCATGTTAAAGTTAAAGGCAGAGTTAAAGATGTTAAGATGTGCATTATATTTAATGCGTTTATTAAAGGGACAGGTTAGGTTGCACAGCATGGAGACGAAGCCAGAGAGGCGAGGTTGCGCTGGTTTGGACATGTACAGAGGAGAGATCCTGGGTATGTTGGAAGAAGCATGATGAGGGCGGAGCTGCCAGGCAAGAGGGGAAGAGGAAGGCCTAAGAGGAGGCTTATGGAGGTGCTGAGAGAGGACATGCAGGTGGTTGGTGTGAAAAAGGGAGATGCAGAGGACAGGAAGGAATGGAAACAGACGATCCGCTGCGGCGACTCCTAGTGGGAGCAGCTGAAAGAAGAAGTCATTAGTCATATATATTCTTCATTCATGTAAAATGTATATTAATGTTTTGTCAAACGTGTAAGTTCTACATTGATGTACAATGCATTTTAAATGAAAGTTTTGACAGTTTTCATTTTTTATGCAAAATTCTTTGAATTCTTTGAACTTACTTTTCCAGTTAATGCACTCACTTTGTGTTCTGAGGACATAACATAGTTTAATTAAACTGAATGTGGAGAGATTATACATGGTCTTTCATTAGAATAATTTAAAAGCAATAAAAAATGTATTAAGAAACAACATGTGATAAACATGTATTTCCTACTAAAGCCATATGATATCATATGTAGTAAAAAGCAAAGTTTCTGTAGATTTAATATATTTTTCCTACAGCCTCTTTATTGGAGTGCCTCACATGTCAAGTGTGTTTTTGGTATGAATATGGCCATAATCATACAAGAAAAAACACTGACTTGTAGTGAACATAAAGAACATATTATGTTGTCATATGTAATTGAAATTAAAATTTTGCTTGATAGTGGTCTTTTTTCATATGGGCAGTCTTGGGGAATCGCTGGTTATGCTGGCATTACATGTCGTTCCTACCACCAACATGGGTAATGAGCTATTAGTAATCATGGACGCAGGCTGATAAAACCAACATGCCCTTTGGGGGAAGGGGATCAGTTGAGGTGCATTACATTACATAGCATATACATACACAATTCACCTCAGCCCTTTGTTAAACAGAATGAAAATTAGTTGCAGCAACACTGAGGCCTAGAATACAGTTTTATCCATTGTTGAATAAGACCCAATCAGCCTTGTGTGATCATATCCAGGATAAGTGGTAGAAGATGGATGGATGAGATCCTAGTAGACTACAATTCATAGAGCACATATTTCTGCTATGTATGTGCTTACTCATCCCATAGACGATCCTAAAAATGTTATTTTTTACTTTTTGTGGACATGAAGTAAATCCATCCAACTGTTTATCCTGATCAAGATCACGGCTTCATGTTTCAATGTACTAATATTTAAACTTAAACTTAACTTGATAAATTATATGACTGGTTGGAAAACAGAAAGGACCTGAACTGAACACCCCGACTTTTGTGACAACAGCTAAAGAAAGTTCTGGTAGATTTCCACTCAATGGCACAGCTGTAGAGTAAATGGAAAATAGCCGAACCACAGATGAATATTAGAATGTAAACCAGAATATGCCCTCCCCCACTGTCATAGATATTCTAATACTGTAGAGTTGTGTTATGTCTGTCTTTGGGACAAGCCTAAATAATTTTTGTGACACCATTCAAGAAGAGGTCAGTGTGGTTGAATATCTCAGAGGTTAGACATGTCTTATTGAATGCCACTGGATTACGTTGAAGGACCAGTATGGGCCTCCTCTGGTTTCCATAAAAAGTTCCAAGCTGTTCTTTTCATTACGTCTTATTTAGGGGTTAGTATTGAGGTTTTCCTTCCTCCGCTCTGTAGCTTCACAGGTCAGTGGCAGAGGAATGTGTTCAGATTTGAGGAGTTTCCTTTCACCCTGGCTTTTTCCGCTCGGGAATGCATCCATAAAGTTGCTTTGTTTTCATGAGTGTGAGCTGCCAGATGGGGGATTTATTGCCACAACTGAAGGTGTCCCCGTGGGTTTTGAACTTGGCATATTAGCCCTGGAGGTACAACGCGGTAGGCTTTCATCATGAATGCAACGGCTGAACACACCCTCAGCCCAAATCATGGCTAGGGTGAGTATAAGTATTTGTGACATTCACAACAATGTTAAACTTTGAAGGAAGGATAATTATTAAAAATGTATAACAATTACAGAAGTCCATTGATCCCTTTTCATTTGATCCAGTACATGGTTGTAGGAGACAACACAGGGCAAGGTTGGGTTTCACCCAGGATCGGGTGCCAATCCATTGCAGGGCACTCTGCTCATATTCATTTTGTTTGTTTTGCTTTACTGATTGGGGATATCATGGTGGCAACAGCGCCACCTAGTGTGTTACTGTGTTGCCACCAATTTGCAACTTAAAGCATAAGCATAAGTGTAGGCAATGGTGGTCATGGTAATGTGTACGGAGCAAGCACACTGTCTAGTTTATGAAACACAATTCTGCAAATTGTTACAACAAATATGAATTCATGAAGGGTATTGGCACAAAATGGATTAACAAAAAAAAACAAAGCCTGGTTTATTTTATATACTGTGACCAAATTGTGACACGCAGTAAAGTCTGTGTACTGTCCATGAGATCTAAGTAGTGAAATCATAAGACAGCTCCCTGAAGGTGGTTTTGTATTAAGCACGATATTTCAAATTTGATAAAATACCAGACTAAAATAATCAGTTGAATAATCAGTCTTTTGTGGCAACAAGTGTCTTAGTCTTATGACCAATTACGGTAGTTATAGTCAATTTCAAAAGTTGTTTGCGGGATAATTTGATTTCATAAATAAAAAAACTTACTTATGAGTTTAGTCTAATTTCTGTGGGTGAATTTAAATTTCTGACCATTTTAGTCAATTTCCTGCATCATAGTTACAGCATAATACGATATAATTCCATACTTACAAAGGTCAAGGCTTTTCGAAGAGATTCCCTTTGGTCATGTAAACCGTTCTTTCAGAATTTCTGTCTCAATTTTCCAATAATAATATTTATATATAATAATAATAAACATTTTTGTCCCATCCACCCATTTTCTATGCCTGCTTGTCTTATGCGGGGTAATGGAGAGAGGATTCTTGTAGCTGCAGGTGCAAAGCAGGGAAAAACCCAGGTTGAGGTGCCAATACATCATACATTCACACCTATGGGAAATTTTCCACCTCTAAGTCACTGCAGCATTGGACTGAGGTGGAATGTTTAAGGAAACATCATACTGACAGGGAGAACATGCAAGCTCCACACATGTAGAGTGAGAGAGGAGACTTCAACTCTGACCCAAGAACTACGAGGCAGCAATATTAACCACGGCACCACTTTGCAACCACGAATTTTTGCTTATATTTATATTGTCTTATTTTTAACTAATATTTTAAAGAATACCATAATTAGTAAAACTACATTTATAGTTTATCTTGGTCAAGGTTCTGAACACATCAACTAGTTTCTAAGTCTGTGTTTTTCGATTGGAAATAATTTCCGACAGAATGGAATCTACGGCACCACCCAATTTCCGATGCAAAACGCGAGAAACAAACAAAACATTAACATCTGAGAGTGAAACAAGTTTTAATGTTTTATTCAATAATCATAAGTCAATATGGAGCCAAATTCAACAAACATGGCAAACAGAAAATTAAACATTTGAACTGAAGGCAGAGCCACGCCCCCCCCTCACATGAATGGAACCATTCAAAAACCAGCAAAAGAAAAATACACTAAATATTTGCACATAATTTATATGGACTCAGCATCCTGGGGTGGACTGATTTGTTCAATTCAAAACCATCCAACGAAGCTAATTCTATGTATTTGTCTTTTTATAAAACATTACCGAAATGTTATTGAAATATGAACCTTCCCCAGAATTAGGGTCCATAGGAAAGTATTTGTTCTCTAACACATTTTTGTAGGTTCATATATTTTATAACAAAATACTAAATTAAAGGGTATTGATACTAATTAAGGACAATACCAAAAATACCGTCCTATGTGAAAAATAGTAATTCTTATATTTCTTAAATTGATACTCTTTATATTAACTGCAGTGAATGCAGCTACTTTCCCCACTTATCAAACTATGACAGCACTTCCACTGTACCCAACCACACGCATGAAGACTTTAGTGTAAAATTTAGTCTAGTTTTCACCAGCACCAGCCAGAAATTTCTGCTTTTGGTTCATCCAAGCATTGTTTGGATGAGTTTTGGCTTGTGACAGTCGGTCATGTCCTACCTTGCTCTGATCTGCTACATTTCTTTTTTTCAGATAGGATCTTTTTGATGACGGAATCAGGGACAGTGACTTCAGTCAATAGGATTCTTAACCAAAATATTCATATGACATTTTGTGGGTTGATACATTTTTTTTAAAGTGAAAACAATGTTTTATATATACAAAGAATATCACGTATATATAAAATATATTAATACTGTTGGAGTGATGAATAAATATGACTTTTTATAAAAATTTACAACAGTACATACACTAACAAATGTATACGAGACTAAAAAAACACGCAGCAGCAGGCACGGAACATCCTTTACTGCTATTTAAACCCCAGGGAGGAAGTGTGTCCATTAGGCACTGTTTTTAGATCTGAAGAGTTAGTGTGTAAAACGTTATTGTTTCTTCACTTGGGAGAAAGTTTGAGGGGAAAAAGGGCTGCAAAGGCTTGGGGTAGCAGAGAGTGAGATATTCCCATCTGTGAATACTTGATTAATTGTATGAAAATAGCACTACAGTCCATGCTAGGCAACAACTGAGTCTATCCTAAAAATACAGCGTGGCAAGGCAAGGTGGCGGATATCCTGACAGGAAACACCATTTCACAGCTTAGTGCTGCCTTTGGATAAGGACAAAAGCGCAGCTTCTATTTGTCAGTCTTTCAAGTTATAAATACAGTGCTGTGGCTACATTTGGCTTCGTCATGTACGACTCAATGCATTACTGCTCTAATAAACAGTGGACATCTCAACTTCATCAAATTTCAATATTTCCCGAGATTTATATTAACCTCAAAAAGAGCCTTCTGTGACACTTTGAAAGGCAATATCTTACAGAGATGTCTGAAGAATGCAAGCCAAAGGAGTAAAATCATTGGTGAGTCAAGAATCCCTCTGTTAATGCCTGAATGATGACTATCAGTAGTCAAAGCACTTTCCAACAATTCCAGATAAACGTTTGAGGTTCGGGATAGTCCTGAAAACCCTCCACAGGAAGGACTGTTATTTTATCAAAGCTGTAACGAGCACCAACATGGTGAATACACAACATGCAGCTAGCTGTGTGGACAGATCACCTGAGATTTCCTTTCATTATGTAGAAAATGAAATTGGACAGTGCTGAAAAGTCTTTCAGGGTACTCTATAAATAGGGAGAAACTTACTGAGCTTTCAACACCAGCTAGCTGTTGACAATTATACTTTGTGCTTTAAAAATTGGTATTATTGAGCCCATAGATATTGAGCCTCTATTTTCTTAATGAATAAATAACTAAATATATCACTGCTGTCCAATGAAAACTGCGTTTGTCCACTTTTTGTCAATTTTTGTCTACTGATAGCGTTTGACATCTAATTGACAAATGCAAAAATATTTCACTAAGTCATCTATTTAACTAGTACTTATGTTTGTACTAGTCAACATTTCTGTTCATGACAGCTGTGCGGATGGATTGGTTTATCGCCAATTTTAGCTTTAAGTTGATAGCTAGTTTTGCCTGGCTGAAAACAATCCACGTAAGTCCATTTAAAACAGTTGAGAGTTTGTATTTGTGATGCTAAGGGTGTCACATTATTTTAGGTTGATTTTGTAAAGTAGTTTCTGAGAAAATGCATTTTTCTCCACTCTGGAAATAATGGATCTTTGGAAAGGTATTTTTCACTGGACAGTGGCAAAATATATCACTGTACTCTCAGTCTTATTTGTATGTATCAGGGATGCCGGATGTAGCATCAGGCCTCAAAGTGACCCTTTGACTGTGACGCAAATGACTTGGCTGCCTCATCCCTAGGTTGTAAATTGTTGCACAACACTTGCTATAAAATATTTGATCACTTGAATGAAACATTTGAACTGAAATACAATTTGTGCGATATTGAGGATAGAAAGTCTGATCCAAATTAATGACACCGCTAGAGCTAGCAGAATCTCAGCCTTTGTCTTCATACTTCACTAGCTGTTCTCGGGAGCTGTAGTGGATTGAATCGACTAACTCAAAATCCAAATCCTCTGAGCCCGAGCTTCTTTCCTCCGCTGCTGAGCTCTCAGCCGCGGCTTTTCCTTCCGCCGTAGAGTCCCTGGTTCCTGACTCACTGCCACTCTTCAGGAGGTTCTCTTCATTCACAGGGCAGATGATATCCTCCTGAGAGAGGAGAGGCTGATTTTCCTTGGCTGCCCATATGCCCCCTCCCTCCCCTGAAGCATGTCTATTCAGCTGGATGCTGACTGAATCCTGGGAGATGCCTACATCAGAATGCACTTGGCTCATTCTCCTAGCGTAAGCCTCGGTGAGGTGCTCACTGAAACTGTGGCGGCGTTTCCGTCGCAGTGAATGGTCGTATGTCAGGATTCTCATCCCGCCAATATTGTCACTGCAACTCTTGGAGCGAATTAAAACCGTCCCTATGGCATTGTCCGTCCTCCTCTCCTCACCGATGTGCTTGATTTGATCACTATAACCCTCCTGTTTCTCTGACAGAAAGCTGAAGATGTCGACAGTGCTGGGCAGAACAGCCTTAGCCTCAACCTTTTCATGCTGCTGTGGGCCCTCCAGGTGGCGCCGTCTCCTCTTCTTCAGCGCTTTATGGGCTTCCACAACCATGTGGACATTCCAGTTGAAGAAGAGCGACAACCAAGCCAAGCCAAGGCAGATCCATAACTGGACAAAGAAGCAGTAGAGGACTGGGTAATCTGCATTTGGATCCACAGCTGGGGAGCAAGATTGAGACACTGTTTATGGAAAAGCTTTTTAAATGAATGTTATGAAAGTCTTATGAAACTTATGAAAACTCCAAATTATTTCAACACTGCAGAAACAGAAGCTATATGTCCTGGTCTGTTTGATAATCAGCCACTGGCCAAATCTCAGACAGTCTGTTAAGGCAACAGACTTAACTTTTGTAACATTATCTTTTCATTAAATATTTTTTATATGAAACAGTCCTACAGGTCATTTTTCATTGTTAATCTCAAAAGAGGAAAAATCTCATGTGCTACAATGAAGAAAACATATATATATATATGCATATTTCATTAAATTATATTGTCTTTTCTTCCAAACAGAGCTGTGTCAATTTTTCACTGTGTCAATCAGAAAATTGCAAATATCCTGTTTATATTGCTTGCATTAAATTATACAGTAATTTAGTCTTTCCAATGTGCATGTAAGCTATAGACTTCACTAAGAGGAGGACATTGATCTTGTAAGATCCTGAAATGACATTTAAGACCGCAATTACACCAAGGACAGAGAAGCTACAAGAGGGTGAGATGCTGTCTGTTTTTATAAGAATTGCCTTGTTATGCAAAGATCTAACATTATGCACAAAAAATGAAGGAAGATATTGGCCACGCTACCTGTGACTAGATCACCAAAACCAATGGTGGTCAAGGTGACAAAAGAGAAGTAGAAACCCTCAACATAGGACCAGCCTTCATAATACATGAAGACAAAGGGTGGGATCAGCAGGTGCACCACCAAGCCCCAAAGCAGGAAGATGGCAGTGCATGTAAACTGGGCCTTCCTCTGAAAAACATACAGAGAAAAATCACTGTCAACATCTCACCAAGGACAAACAGCTCATAACTGCTATTCGGGTTATTCAACTGAAGCATCTTACCAGGGTGAGACCCTTCCTTATAAGGAACTCGCCAAAACGTCTGGCTCGGCTTCCAAAGAACTTCCCCAGCTCACTGATCCAAGTGAGGCACAGGGGGATGCCAAAGAGCCCATAGATGACACAGAAGATCCTGCCTCGGGGTGTCTTAGGGGCGATGTTCCCATAACCTACAATGACATGGGAGGTGAAGTCCCGCAGGAACGGCGTTCTGGTGTTAGAGCAAGACCTGGACATCAAAGGTTTCACTGGCTGTGATGTTACAATGAGCCGGGCACATCAACAACGCGGCTGAAGAGTAATGAGGGCAGAGTTGAGGGTTATAATCTTTATAAGATGCCGCTATTCTGCTTTTGGGGTGAAATGTTACCAGCAAAATCAAATAAAAATGGACAAATAAATGATACATTGCTCACAACTAATAACATTCTTTAATATACCATATGATAAGGTGGTAAAATATGTACAAATCTGATAGACAGTAGCATTATTGAGATAAAGAAGATACGATTCTTGTTTTGTCAGTCATGATAATATAAAATTCTGGGTTCCTGGATTCCTTCAGGATGATAATGCACCCTGCCACACTACAAAAATTGTTCAGAAATAATTTGAGGAACATGAGAAAAAGTTCAATATTTTGACTTGGCCTCCAAATTCCTTAGATCTCAATCCGATCAAGGATCTGTGAGATGTGCCAGATAAACAAGTCTGATCCACAGAGGCCCCACCTCAGAATTTACAGGACTTAAAGGATCTGCTGCTAACGTCTTGGTGCCAGATACCACAGGACACCTTCAGAGGCCTTACGAAGTCCATGCCTCCATGGATCAGAGCTGTTCTGGTGAGACCTACACGAACCTACACAATATTAGGTAGGTGGTTTTAATGTTATGGCTGATCCGTTTATGTAGATGATAGAAAAGTGCCCAATGAAAAAGTCTATTGTCAGGAATCCAGACCAGTCATAAAGAGTGTTGTTGTATTACGAAAAGTGTTTTCCTTTCTTCCACTGTAAAAAAAAAAAAAAAGATCACATTCCTGAACCGGAGCAGCTGAACATTTAAATTTCTTACAACTCTTATTTTATTATAATAAAAACGTTCCATTCCCAGAATTTGTTTGTTTAGGCCTAATTGCAACTAACTTATAATTGTCTTTTTCCTGTAAAACTTAAATGAATAAAACGTTTTTTTAATGCAGATTATAAAAATATTATATTTGTAATAAATCACTATAATTGTCACTATGTGTAAAAATATATACTGTATACTAAGAGAACTGTAACATAAAACATAATAAAGTCACCTTTATGAATACAATATACAACATACACTGGAAGGCAGCACAGTGGCCTCCCATCTCCACCACTGTGGGTGGGAATCCCGCCCCCGCTCCGCATGTTCTCCCTGTGTTTGGCCAATTTCCTCCCGCAGTTCAAAGACGTGCAGCTAACATCTCTAAATGGTTCAAAGTGAGAGTGTTCGCCCTGTGATGCACTGGCATCCTGTCCAGTGTGTTCCCCTTCACTGTCCCTATGACACGGTGCAGGTCCACCCGCATCCCTTTCCAGTGTGTTCCCCTTCACTGTCCCTGGGATACGATGCAGGTCCACCTGCATCCCTGTCCAGTGTGTTCCCCTTCACTGTCCCTGTGATACGATGCAGGTCCACCTGCATCCCTGTCCAGTGTGTTCCGCTTCACTGTCCCTGTGATACGGTTCAGGTCCACCTGCATCCCTGTCCAGTGTGTTCCCCTTCACTGTTCCTGTGATACGGTTCAGGTCCACCTGCATCCCTGTCCAGTGTGTTCCCCTTCACTGTCCCTGTGATACGGTTCAGGTCCACCTGCATCCCTGTCCAGTGTGTTCGCCTTCACTGTCCCTGTGATACGGTTCAGGTCCACCTGCATCCCT
>JAODUD010000039.1:8519044-8530521 GCA_026784285.1 Stomatorhinus walkeri | reverse complement strand
CAGGTCCACCTGCATCCCTGTCCAGTGTGTTCGCCTTCACTGTCCCTGTGATACGGTTCAGGTCCACCTGCATCCCTTTCCAGTGTGTTCCCCTTCACTGTCCCTGTGATACGGTTCAGGTCCACCTGCATCCCTGTCCAGTGTGTTCCCCTTCACTGTCCCTGTGATATGGTGCAGGTCCACCTGCATCCCTGCCCTGGATAAGCAGATATATGGATGGAGAAAACATTTGAGCCATTCAAACAAATTGTTAGAGTGACACTCACCAATCGTGGTAATGACTGTAGCTGAGAAAACGACAGCATTGCGCCAGTCCCAGTTCGGTAATGTTCCGTCACTGACAATAGTGATGCCTTGACTTGCAGCCCCTGATACCAACTGAAAGAGATAAACATCAGCGTGGCGTTCCTAATCAGCTGAGGGCCTCTTCCGTCAAGGGTTGGATGGGCACCCAACCTAAACACTAAGTGCAGGGTATTCCGGTTCCTAACACATCTCTCCGAGTGTAATGGCACAGAAGGTATAACTTGATTAAAGGAACAGAAAAGTGGTAGTTATTAGACAATGAATCACTTAATACAACAAAAATGACAACCACATTAGGAGAAGAGGAAGTTTGTGGCATAATATCCAGATACAAGTATATCAATACTGTGACTAATGCATTTACTTTGCAGGCGTTCCAGCTACCCCCACTCTCAAATGCCTTCACACCCTCCCACTGACACACACAGGCACATGCCTGCACCAAAGCACACCCTCCTGGCATTCCAACTGCTTCATCAAATGCATTCATACATGGTTCAATCTCTCATACTGCGGACTGATAAAAGAGGTCAAGTTCTTGCCTTGCTTTTCTTGGGTGAAATGTAGAAGCAAACTACTGGCCAGCCTCTATGCGAAAAGCATCATATCAGTGTTGTGGGGGTGGGGGATCTGGAGGCTACAGACACAAGGCAAGGAATACCCCAAGATGCAGTGTCAACCCAATGCAGAGCACACTCATTCTGAAGGGCAATTAGGTAACTTCAATTCACCTTAGCATGTTTTTGTGGCAGGAATCAAGCGTACCTGGAGCTAACCCCATAACAACTTATAAAATATTATTGTGCCACTGCATCACTCCCAAGTCCTGTGTCACTTGCAGGCCCTGAATGCTCAGCAAAGACCATTACCCCCAACTGCTGGATGCTGATGGGGCCTTTCGTTTGACTCCCAGCTTTGGTCTCACCTGTGTATGTACGTGTCTCTCATAGGAGCAAGATGGGTATTAACTGATACTTCATTGATCCCCATGAGGAAATTCTCTTTGGCCTTCCCCAACTTACTCTCTGTAAGTAAGAGCAAGTTGGCTGTGAAGGGCAGCCACCTGTTGTGGTTGCAGCAGCACCCAGGGAGCTGGGGGTTAAGGGCAGACATACTGAGACTGGTCTTGAACCAGTGACCTTCTGATCACAGGCACAGAGGCTTAACCGGGGTATGCGAAAACTACCTAAACTTTCTAGGGGAGACAATAAAATACTTATCTAATATTGTAGCTAAAGGGTTGAACTTCCTTGTTAGAGAAAAGCATTCTGGGAGTCAGGGGCATTGTGCAATTTTAGGTAAGCACCGTTTCAAAACCACACACAAGACATGAAAAGTATACATAGATATGAATGTTCTTAAAACTTTATCTAACTATTATAAATTCAAACATGGTAACCTTACGGTCGCTGAGATGTGAGTCGTGATGCAGATGTAGGCACGGGATTGGTTGATTGAATAAATCATTTCCAAGTTACATTGGCAAAATGCTGGGTAGGCAGCGGCACAATGCGACTGCTGAGAGTACAGCAGTCAATGCTATTTAGAATAATTACTTGAGTCAGACACTATTGTCGTAATGCAGGACATGCAAATAGTTATTTTGTGAGGGCAAAGTTTAAACACCGTTGGTGAATGTTCTAGCAGGGCAGCAGGGCTTGGTAGGCTCCCACCAGGCAATGTCAATCAGTGTATTAAGCTACACTGTTTTCGGTGCCATCAACTTGTTGAAAGTTACAATACGAATAACTGTAGCATATCAGATTAATTCCTATTTTGCTAATGCTGTAGTCCACCTTCCAATACATTCCATTTCGTTTTGTTATGACACCCCTTTCATCAAACCTCAGTGCGCTCCCAAAACAAAGATGAGGCAATAGAGCCGCCGTATACGGAAACCACGGCTCTCGAGGGTGTGCCTGAAATCCATGCCCTCAAGTGACTCCGCCACGTCCGACACACCTTCTGTTTGTATTGCTTGGTCACCATCCAGCAAGTGGTGTAGAAAAAAAATTTAAAACTGCATGTGACACAAAGACAGTGAGGGAAAAAAGCTACAATAAAATACTTTAAGGAATCCATATCTCTAAGTCCAGAAAAAAATAAACAGACCAAAATAACAGAATATTTTATGGTTTAGTTCTTATCACCAGTATTTTATTTGGCAGCAATGCACTGGAATCCAGTATAACAAGTTAAGTAGCTGTTAGAACATGTAAGACAAGGCCTTATAACCTGCTTGTTGCAACATGTCGCTTCCATATCGCACCTCCTGTTCCAGCTTGATAGATACCAATGACGCAATTTGCAATTAAACACACCAAAACATTCAAGACACTATATATGGCTGTCACTCACAGCTGGCAAGTGTCAACGCTTAAAGCTATCCTGCACTCTAGTACATTAGATTCTACACCTAACCAGCCAGTCAGGGACATCTGTATAATTCTCACAGACCGAAATGCTGAAAGAAAAGTCTGTTTAGTGGGATTGCTTTTTTCTGGCCTGAAATAGGTCTTTAAAAAAAAAAAAACAGCAATGATTTTAAAATAAGTGCAGTAGTCATTCAATGAGGTTCTTCATGAAGGGCCCTCTACCCAGGGGTGCTGTGACGGGAGTAAAGTTAGGGTGTCACTCAGGGGGCCTAAAAGACTGGAAAGTAACTGGATTGGTCTGGACTGGGGGGGGATACGATATGCTTTCATGAGGCCCAAAATCTCTAGCAGCATCCGAGCTTCAAGGCATTACTCTGTTTTCCTTCATAAATCCTCACAAAGCTATAGTCTGGACCCAGAACAGTGTGTTATTTAGATGCTGCAGAAGTACTCATGTTAGAAGATTTACAAGGGTAAAATTTGTGGGCACTGGTGGCTTAATGGTTAGGGATGCAGACTTGTAATTGAAATTTGAAAGACTGCAGGTTCAAACCCCATCTAGCAAGGCACCACTGAGGTACCCTGAGCAAGGTACTGCTGAATTAGCTGCCCCCTGCTATGACATGATGTGACATATGGGTTAAATGCAGAGGACACATTTTGTTGTTGTGCACTGTGGTGTGTCAACAATGACCACTGATGACTAAGTAGGAAACCTGGGGCAAAAGCTGGCCCAATGAGTAATTCTTACTGGCCAGTGTGATCTTTAAAATAATCTTCTTATTTTCAAATTGATAAGGAGGAACAGACTTTTGAGCAGTATTAATAACCAAGTTAAACATGAACATGCAATGACTCCATTGACTGATGAAAAAGGTTAAATCTAATTGACAGAACATGAGAAATACTCCCTGTTCACATGGTGAAGCTCAGATTTGGCCCTCCATAGAAAATAAATGCATAGGCCAACATAACAGCTTACTAGACATGCTTTTTCTAAATAATAATAATAATAATAATTATTATTATTATTATTATTATAATTATGATTAATATTATTGTTATTACTGCAACTACTACTACTGCTACTTGAAACTAGTGCCACAATTAAAATTCATTTTAGAGCCACATAATTAGCCACACAGTAAGAAGAAGAAAGGCCAGGAAAATACAAGATAATGAGGCTCTTGATATTCTTCTGTTTCCATTTGTTGAATAGTAACAGTATTGTCCTCCCGTCAAGTGTTTATTACATACCCTTATTCTCCCACATATTGCTCCCACATATTGCTCAAAGAAGTAAAGGGTAACATTTCTAAGTCAAGTTCTCTGCAATTTCTTTTTCCATTCGTCTCCAACGCAATAAGTCTATGTGTGGAGTGTTTATAGACCATCTGACCAAACCGCTCCCATTGACGATGCCAAAGAAAAGACTTATTTTCCATGGACTTTGAGGTCCGCATTGTTCTAAATGCTTTTCATATAGCATCACCATTATGCTCCCAGCCGCCCAAATACAAACTGAATTTACGAAAAGATTCGTCACAGATTATTAATTTACTGTTTACCCACAGAAATAGCGGATTATATCCACCTATGTGACAAACAGCACTTATATTTATGATGATGTGTAACATACGGCAAGCATTCAATATACATACGAAAAAGCAAATACCTTCAAAATTCGGTCCAAGTCCTCTTTTTTGAGACAAGGGTGGTCATTGAGTATTCTTTCCTTTTCGGCAGTATAGTTGAACACAGCACGCTTCCAGTTCGGTTCTTCCAAAATTTGAAATATCGCAGCCCCGATAGACAGGTAAAAAATGATACCTGAAGTCAATAAAGGGCCCTTATCCACCATGTTAATTCCTCCAAACTTATAATACGTCTATATTTATATCTTCAGTGTTCTCCTTTAGGAGTATAGCTTCTGCCGCACGTGTTAGTACTATTGTCGGAGAACAGCGTGTTTCTTTATTCTCAATAAATATCCTTAAAAGCGTTTCACATTTTCGGAAGTAAAAAAAAATACATCGGCTAATACTTAAATTTTCCCCCTAGTTTTAAAGTATACACTCCATTTTGCCTCGTGTTGTTTAATTACTGAAAAGTCCTGTAATACGTCCTTATATCCCGCTCCAACTGGGCTGTAAGAGTTTTACATTCGAAAAAGTTTGATGGGAGGAGAGAATGAGATGGAGGAAGAAGGCGTCCAATGGAAGACGGGCGGAAGAACAGGAAAGAAAAGAAAAGGAACGACTGCAAACTGTATTTTTATATATCTGATACAACTTCGTTCACGAAGAAAATTAATTCATCTGCATTGTCTAAAAGTTATGTTGTAATTTCTGTACGTTAATTGTAACCTACTTTTAAATTGCATGATTTTAATTTAAGTGGTTTGTCACAGCATTACTGTTTCGCTATCACCGGTTCTTGGACTGTTTTCATAAAGACGATTTCCTCCACAACACTGCAGCGTGTCTTTTCTCTGGCGCTTTGTACAGTACGTAAAATCACCCCATGTGCCCATAGGTTAAGGAAAATAATACCTTATCTCCGGGTCAACACTATGGCGAAATATTCACGGACATTTTTTTTATATCAAAATGCAGTTTTACAACCGGCATGGCTTTTAAAAAACGTATTCATGGTTCTTTTTTTAATCAAATCATTTTGCCACGAACATTGACGAGTCTTACCATGTTCACGTTTGCCTGTGTATGTCCGTGTATGACGATTTCTTAGAGTAATTAATGATGAAAAAGAAATCAAGTATAAATAAACAACAACGAAAGAATAACGACATACGTATAAACATATTTCTTTTTATAAGTAAAGATGTTATGTAAAACTACTTTTAAATGCTGTGCAGTGTCATTTGGCATAGTAAAAGGTGTGGATTGGATGATGAATTTGGCGGGTGTAGTTGCTGTCTTAAAAAGAGAACTGTGACTATAACCTTGGAGGCTCAAAAACAATAAACACATCATCCTGATTTGACAAATGGACAAACATGCTTATTCTGGCATATCATATTTTTACGCAATTCAACCCCTTACTTGTTTTCTTTTGGCTTCCCCATTGGGTTCTTGGATTCTAGTAAGATCCATTTTGATTCTACAAATCCTATTGACCACCTACAAGTTCTTTTCCTGTAAGAAAGTGACAGTCAGTGTCTGCTGGTGTTTCATAAGCTACCTTCTACCCTCTTCTACCAATTACAGTTTCTCATGAGGCGCATTCATAAGCCCATTGACACACAGGGCCCCTGGGTGCCAGCACAAGTTGCCTATATAGTGGATCCAGCTATGGGTAGCACCACTTCAATACTATGTTCAGGGTGATGGAGCATGAACAGAACATTAAACTTTAAATGTGAAAAGAACAAATACTCTATTAGAAGAAGATTGTTGTTATTTGGAATTTGGCACATTGAATGAGTGCATGCAAAGGTTTGAGTACCCTTGCTTAAAACGGCTGCTACTGTGAATAAAGTGAACAGAGGATGAACTGATCACTAAAAGGCACAAAGTTCAAGATGACACATTTCTTTAATATTTTAAGCAAGAATATATTTTTATTTGCATCACTCACAGGTACAAAATACCAAAAAAGTGAAAAGGGCTAGAAGCAAAAAGGTCTGGGCACCCGACATAGTCAGTACCTGGTACCCTTTGGCAGGTATCACCCTCTTGTAAATGATTCTTGTAGCCAGCTAAGAGTCTTTCAATTCTTGAGGGATTTTTGCCTATTTGTCCTTGCAAAAGGCTTCTAATTGTTCAAGATTCTTGGGCTGTCTTGCATACGCTGCTTTTTGTGATTGTTCCACAGATTTTCAATGGCATTTAGGTCAGGGGAACGTGAGAGCCACGGAAAAACCTTCAGCTTGCGTCTCTTGAGGTTTTCATTGGAGATTTTGAGGTGTGTTTCGGATCATCATTGTGTTGTAGGACCCATCCTCTGTTCAGCTTAAACTTTTTTCAGATGGTGTGATGTTTGCTGCTGAAATTTGCTGCATGGAATTTATTCAAATCCACTCTTCCCTCTACCAATGACATGTTTCCTGTGCCACTGGCTGCAACACAAGCCCAAAGCACGATCAAATCCACTCCAGTGCTTAATATTTGGAGAGGTGTTATTCCAGGAATTTAGCACCCTTTTTTTCTCCAAATATACCTTTGCACGTTGTGGCCAAAAACTTCCATTTTGATTTAATTGGTCCACAGGTCTTGTTTACAAAGTGCATCAGGCTTGTTAAGATGTTCAATTGCGAACTTCAGACACTGAGTTTTCTGGCTAGGATGCAAGAATGGTTTTCTTCTGCTGACTACCATGAAGGTCATATTTGCGCACAGCAGAAAGGTGTACCATCACTCCAGTGTCTGCTAAATCTACGTGGAGGTCTTTTGCAGTTAAATGGTTTTTTGTTATTTGCCTTCCTAGCAATACAATGGGCAATACTTTTAGAAAGATTTCTTTTTCTTCCAGACCTCAACTTGACCTGCACCATTTGACCTGATAACTGCCATTTCTTAATAAAATTATGCACTGAGGAAACAGCTACCTGGAAACATTTTGCGGTCTTCTTGTAGCATTCACCTGCATTGTGAGCATCACTTATTTTCTAAATAGGCAGCTATTTAGAGGAACCCATGGCTGCGGATTGTTGGGACAAGGCTTCAAGAGTCAGAGAATGTATCTGGAATTTGCATCACCTGGGGTTTCCAAATGATTGTGAACAAGCTTTAGTCCTAACAAGCTAATGAAGGTTTATGCCTTTTGGTGATTTTTCTCACTTAACTATTGACAGTAACTGACATTTTATGCAAGGGCGCCCAAACTTACAGCGCCAAAAGTCAAATGTTGATGTAACATATTGCATTAAATCTGGTATTCAGTTATTAACTTTAATAAGTTAATACTGAAACCTGTGTACACATGGGACTCGTATGGGGTGTGCCTTGAATCAGGAGGCCTCGCAAAGACTGACATCTTACTCTGAGTTCAAAGCACAATGAAGGGAATGTTAAATCTAACAGGTACTTGGAATATTCTGGAACACCAAGCTGTCAGGAACATGCCTGTATTTCTCCTTTAGTCATGCCATGTGTTTCTTGTAGAATGTAACCACAGCGTCGCCAACTCTCACATACTTGGCGTGATACTCACCCTTTCTGACTCTCATCCTCATGCAATCTTATGGCAAATCTATATTATTCCATTATAACCTAAAATTAGCTACATCAAAAGCGTTGGGGTAGTTTGCAAACCCTACAGACTATTTATAAGGTGATCAACTGTTACATACATGTAAATCAGTGTGTGGACTTGTCTCGAATTGAAAATCTCACGATAGCCAGCTGACTAAAGCTGATAACCCTGTAACCATGTGTGTCAATAGCATTTCACATTGTGTTAGCAGCATCGCATATCTCCTGACGCTGGACAACTGCCTGCAACATGGAGTAAAGAATGACATTGAGTACCGCTGAACAGTGAAGGGTTATATATATATGTCAGGCAGGACTATGCTTGTGCTCAACATAACAGGAGCTCTTTTCAGTTAGTATCCCCTTAAGAATTTAGCCAGGAGCAATTAAATGATCAGAAGTAAGGGTCCCTGGAAGATGTAGTACTAAGCATAATTAACATGTGAAAGCAAGCTCCACATTCCTGAGTCGGAGTGGGATTGTGTCTTTCTGATCTTTGCACTCGTGTGTGTTACCATGGTGGTGTTCCATCTCTGTCTGCCGCAGCCCATTCAGAACAGAGGCTGGACAGATGCCTGTGGTCAGAAGACAAAGAGTCGTCCACTAGATTTCTACAGACATTTACCTGTTTTGTCAAGTTCTTGAGATTGTTCTGTCTTGAGACTTTTCTAAGATAAAGTGGGAGATTACACAGTGCAAAGATCAGTTAAGATTCCTCCCCAGCTATATAATTGCATCATACATTATTTCAGCTGATATTTATGTGGGCTACTATTTGTAACATAAACTCTTTTATATGCTTTTATGACTGTTGTGGTGTTTTGGCAATACTGGCATGTGCACTTTGAGGTGCTTGTGTAGAACACGCCTTCATTCCACTGATTGATTCCTGACTGATTTCTCTCTGTAGTTCACTACACACCTAGAAATTTAAAACTTTGATTTAATTCCTGCTTAAACGAATATCGTCCTGTTGCTTTAACCTCTGTAATCATGAAGTACTTGGAAAAACTGGTTATGTTGTGGATCGACCTCAACATCCCTTCAACCCTGGACCATTCCATTTCGCATTCTGGCATAACAGATTTTTGGATGATACCATCACACTCACCCTGCACCCTGCTCTGGGACATTTAAAAAAGAAGAACACTTACATCAGGATGCTGCTCACTGCTATTCACTCATGACTTTGTGGCAAAACAGAAGGCGTTCACTCGGCACCTCTCATCAATGGATCTCCCTTTGAGACAGTCAGCAACTTCAGAAGACACAACAGAGCTTGTTCTTCCTGAGGAGGCCAAAATCCTGGTGAACTTCTACCACTGCACTATTGGGAGCATCCTGCCTGTATGCATCATGTTATGGCTGGGAAATACAGCTACTCAGGTTCTCAAATTTCCACAAAGGACTGTCCAAAAAGCCTCAAAAATCATCAACACAGATCTTTCCCCACCTGTAATTCATCTACCTCTCTGACCGAGTCCATCATCAGGGACACCAGTCACCCAACTCACACCCCATTGACACTCCTGCCCTCAGGAAAGTATCACTGGCATGTCACAACCCACAGCATCCATTTCATGGACAGCTTCTTTATCCATTTCAAAACTTAATTTGGCAGTTTGGGTGGAAGTTTTACCCACATGTACGGCTCGGTATTTTACTGAAGCATTTCAAATTACTAAAATAGGCATGTTCATAGACTTAAGGTCGCTTAATCCGTTTTGGTTATCCCCTTCAACACAACTGGTGAATTTTCCTAGTCTTGCAACATAAATACTATTATTTTCTACCTGATCACATACAAGCGATTTCATGAAATGTGCATCTCAGTAGTCAATATGCAGAACTTACTTGCTGAAGTGCCATGACCCTGAGTTCTTCATTGCTGCCACCCACAGTGAGCGCCGATATGTAGCGTGGTGGTGTGGCTGTGTGCTCCCCCTTTCTGTGCCCGTACTCCCACCAAAGTCAATTCATATCCAGCTGAAAATATTGCGTGCATCCCACACATCACAGTCAGGGCTGCTAATGCTTTTATTATTTTTTTAAGAACATCCACATCAGTTCTTCAGAAATATTTGTTCTAATGAATTGTAAAAGCTAGTCAAGCAGCTACATAGACTACAGGGAGTCAGGTCTCAGCTTGTTTCATGAACATTACCAATCTGCGTTGTAAATACAGAAAATGAGTGGCAAAAGAACTCTTGTTCGGAGCTATTACTAAATTATACTTTGTGATCTCATGACCTTTGATACTGGTGCCATCTGGCTAGATGTAAAGTGCCTTTGTAAATCAATATATCAAATTGACACAACGCAAAAAAAACTTACATTAATAAATAATTGAGTACTGGGTCCTTTTGCTCCAGCATATTATGCCTTGTAATGAACCAGTTAATTGAGTCAACATCCATGAATATTATGAAGTGATTTCAGTTCTGCAGTTCCTGGAACTATAGTACATAAGAGTACAAGAGCTGGGCATCTAACTGGACGTGAACCAGCATGCCATGGGTAATTTTCCATATTCATAATGGGCAATATGAGGTGCAGGAAAATTCACCTGACGCTTACTGAAGATCCTATGTACACCCACTGGCTGGTCATTAAGAACGCCTACTAATTACAACAGCCTACTCCTATGAATCATATGGCTGTAATTGAAGACGCACAGCAGTGAAGAGGTTCCGTTACTGCTTCTAGCTAAGTATCAGAACGGCTAAGACACATGAGCTAAGCAATTTTGAATGTGGTTTTCATGCCGCTGCCAGACATTGTGGTTTCAGCATCTCATAAACACTTACCTTCCTGTGGTGTCTAGCCTTTACAAGGATGATGCAATTAACAAAAAAATCACCCAGTCAGGGGCAGATGTCTGATAGTACCTTTTTGATGAGAAAGATCAGAAGAGAATGGCCAAACTTGTTAAATACACTGTAGGAAAAAACAGTACCAGTTTGTACCTTTGCTTGTCACTGGCTGCACCCTCATGGGTCTGCCAATTGTACCAATTGTACTCTAGCTGTAGGTAAATGTATTTTTAAGTCTAATTTAAGGTACAGAATTGGACTCTTGGGGACATCCCAAACAACATTAATGTACCCCGAAAGTTACAAAAATATACAGAGTCCAATTCTGTATCTTCAAAGGTACATTTACCCTTGAGGGTACAGCCCCAGTGACAAGCAGAGGTACAAATTGGTACTTTTTTCTGACAATGTATAATGCAAAGGGCACACTGAAGAAATGACTGCTTAGTACAATAGTGCTGTGCAGTGGTATCTCTGATGTACAACCTGTCTGCCCTTTATTCTGTCCTCGCCATGCACTCTGCTTCAGCCTATCTTAGGACCCACACACATTTTGTTTTCTTGCGCTGCAGTGAAATGACTTTTTTCATTCTCACTGCTCTCCACCTATTGGCTAGGCCTACTGGTTTTTATATTTAGATTTACATTTCCCTCAGGTTTTAACAGTCATAATGGAGCCAGTGTTGGATATGCAAATGATTTGATTTGCAAGGAGCTGGCAGGTCTAGTCACTAGACACAGAGGATGCCTCCTAGATGCATTAGACAGCA
>JAODUD010000039.1:8497592-8511914 GCA_026784285.1 Stomatorhinus walkeri | reverse complement strand
AGTAATTGGGAATCCAATTAGGAAGCCCACATGAACACAGAAAGAGTGCAAACAAAGAGGACTGGGCCAGATTCTGAGCCACAAACAAGAACAATGAAGCAACAATGAAAAAAAAAGCTTTCATTTTTATGACATCCTGCCCTTCAGTGTAGCTTTAAGCAAGTACAAAGAAAAATATGCCTTGTGGATAAAAGAGAGGTTATCTGGGAGAAGTAATTTCTAGAATATGCATCTTTTCAAATGAGGATACAATTTACTGAAACTACTGTGCTGTTCCTAGATAAATTCCACATTTTCTGAGTGCCACAGGTAACACACCTTTGTAAGATAACCAGGTAGTGTCAACACGTGCCCAGGCGAGTACATTACAAGCAGCAGTCATCTACTTCTGAACCATCTAATTTAACATGTTGCTGCCTTTAACCGAAAAGAGTTTGTTTACCTTTAATATCCCTACATTAAAGGCACGTAATCAGGAGTCATTTTCAACAAAATTTTGCGTATAATTATCGGAACACTGGTTTGTTAGATTTTATATACAGCACATGTAAACGCATCTATTACAGTTTTTGTTTGCTATTTTGTTACATAGATGAACTTACAACAAAACAGGTCTTCCATTTGTGTTTAAAATAATAATAATATTGTTTTAAAAATCGGCTAATCAGTGCGGCCAATATACCCAGTAATATTAAATATAATTACTGTTAATTCTTTTGACAGCACCCCTTGACAGTCCTCGTCAAAGTAATTTATAATGTGCGATAATATGGACGTGATAAGGATCTTTGTTTCAGTATAACATTACAAAACAGTGAACACCCTTTTGCCAAAAGTGGTGATGATGCAACCATTCTTGTCCTTGTCTGCCATATTCTTAAATAAAACAACAAGTGGCGTTTGGATACTCTGGAACTTTTTAAAATTTAAATAAAGAATTTCACATGCACCATACTAGTTGAGATACACAAAAGCAGTCATGTCTGACTAGTAGTGCGAAGCACATGGGCGATTCGCTTTACCTGGTAGGTGAAGTTAGAGGTAAGAGTTTCAATGCTGCCGCTGGAGGACCAGGGTTCACCCGGAGAAGCGGCTGCGAAGCGGGGACGCGGTACAGTTTCGGGCGTGATCCTGCGTCGCGGCGTGGGATCATTCAGCACCGGTCCGACCTCCTGTGTCTGTTAGCCCTGACGCCAGCGCTTCAAAATAAGCAACCGTTTCTTCATTATTTCCATTTTCAAAGCTGTTCTCTTTGGCGGAGCGATTATGTTTGTTTTGCAACACCGAGTAGCATAAAGGAAAAAGTTGACAGCAATATTCCGTAATGCGTTCGTCTACAGTTTCGTTTTTAATGCTGTGATTAAATATCGGAAAGGTTAGTCCTGTTAAGAAAATGTCTATGAAGTTACCTTGTTGCTGCTGTTGAGTATGCGAAGTCCACTCCGAACTATTATTCTTGAAATCTGAAAATGCGAATTACTCTTCACCGTTTACGGATGTTACATTTACGTTATAGCGATTCTTTATTACGATATAGCTCCCTTTTCGTAATATACCTAACACTTTACCTTGCTTTACGTGGTTCTTCCCGTTTCGTGTATTGCTTTAACAAATGACTCACTTCAAAGGCATCCTACCGATCAATTAAAATGCTGACTTGCTTGCGTCACTGTCTCCAAACGCCTCCGTAAGAGGGAGTATTATCGTTATTTTCTCCACCGCTCAACTACACCTAGGATGTAGCTTTAAATGCGAGGATGTCGGAACTAAATGTACGGGTGCTTGATATGCCATCTTGAAAAAAACCCCACCTGATTTACTATGTTAAGGTCTAACCTTTTTTATCTTCATTGACGTGTAGTTGCGTCAGAAAACGCAGGTGGGTTTCCATTATTAAAATAACGTCGAACACCGAAGGGATTCCCTCTGTAGGATCTAGTTCTTCTGATGCCTTGTGTAGTTAGAGATAAAATAAGTGTCTCTGACCTATAAATGTAGTCGCATATCATTTTGTACTGAATATATGTATATGACAAAATCATTGCCGTAATTTGCCAGTTTAACTACTTGCGTGCGTGTAAAATATAAATGTAAAATGTCTTGATTTCATATTTATTCCATATCAACTAGATTTATTCCATTACATGGTACCCTTGTCTTATGTTGTACCCACTTTAATATATCTCTAAGATATCTCTATTCATTGCTAATTGTCTTGCTATTTTTATAATCGACATACATACTGGTTACTTTATATTAATCATTTACATTACATTTTATTTCACCAACACAAACACACACATTATATATTATATATATATGTATATGTATATTAGCATAATGTAAACCAATTAACATAATTGTAATTGAATTGTTACCCTGTACAAGGACAACTGTTATTTGAAATACTGGAGGGAAAAAAATTAAGCAGGCTTTATTTGGGCCTCTGCATCCGACAAGAGCAGAAACACTCCTGCTTGTAGAAGCACACATATTGTTCTCCGCACACAGTACAGACCTGCCCCAAGGTCTCGCCATATCGACACTGCTGCTGCTGAATAGCATGTATATGAAATTTCAGGTCATACCTAATTCACCTTTTATGGAATATAAATCAAAGCGGTTTCACTATTCTAATTAACACAATATCCACATATATTTATGAAAGTCTACCAGCCTAACAAAGTGTGTTCCAGTATTTGTCAACTAAATAAATAAATAGGTTACAGGAGTCTTTGTGGTTGCTCTGTCAGAAAAATAGTAAAAAAAAATCAGGGAAGCAATTTGAACATGTTCTTCCAGGAACCACCATGGTGTAGCACATTTTCACATGTTACAGCATCCTCCTTTTCTGAAGTAGATTACCGACTGGCAATTTGTTGATAACATCATGGTGTTGACTGTGCTAGAATAACAATGGGGCTTTTTGTTTTTGTTGGCTGGTACAATGGAAAGGCAAAATTGTGGCTGGCCCCTAATGACTTTAGGATTTTGGTTTGACGCGCAAACGTCACTGAAGTTATGAGGACAAAAGGCTAGTATTGTGTGAGAGGACTCCTTTAGTACCCCCTTATCACCAATTAGTTCTTCATTGCTGAGTGTTTGGAGATTTCAAGCGAAAAATAGTTAAAAACATGTTCAAAACAATTTTGATGCAGTATGTTTATTCTGCTGGAGAGAAATTCATTTTATTTCAGAAATTGTAGAAGCTGAGAATTACTTGTAATTGTTACTGCTGGATTGCCAATGAATGTAGCTTGGCAGGAAATAACATGACACCTTAAATTGTTTTTATTTTGCAGATATTTTCCTGACCCAAGTAAATGGATTTAAAGACTGTGATCTCCTGTTCTGGTACTATCCAGGGACCAATGTAAAGTTGTTGTGTATGAGCACAGGGTCTAATAAATGACACGGTTTAAGTGTGCATTCATAACAGTTCAGGGCACATTACCATGTTGTGTATATGTTTGTACTTTTTTAATATCAGAACACTGCACTGAATTATGTTTATAACCATCTATTCATACCTCCTTACTCTGCCTGTATGTCCTGTCTTGCATGTAATTCATAGGTGTAGACCAGTGGAGGACATCTCTGCTGATCCCCTCCATGAACATTGCATCAAATGCTTCCCCAGTCTTGGGCCAAGCTGCAGTGCGGGGGTGGTGGAAGGCTGTCTGGATCGAGCCAGACAGCTGGAGAAGATGGGAGGGAACCAGTGCTTCACTCAGGGCCAGATGCACGTCAGTCCGCCTGGCTGTGGAGATTCAGTAGACAGGAATGTGCCCCTGACCTATCTATCACTTTCTCAGCATTCCAAAGATGTTATCATTAGTGTGCTTATGGCCTTATGTAAACTACTTATTAGTAAAGCATTGAACTAAACTTTATTTCATTGGCAAAGAGTTAAGAAGTACATGTTCATGGGCCAGGGTTGAATCGATAAATTCAGAGGCACAGTGACAGGACAGGCACGGCAAGAAATGGTCTAGGTCTAGCTGGGGGGGGGGGGGGCAAGATCAGGCAATGAAATAGTACATTAACTGTTAAATAGTGCATTGACTGTTAAATAGTACTGTATTTCACAAAAGTGAAAATAAAGGTCTCTTGTTTATTAAATTCTCTTTGTTGATTTTTTTTAATGTACACTTCACAGTAAAATAAAGTTGATCATTTTTACCATGCCAGGGGAGTAGGAGGACCCCATGGAGTTTTTTCCCTGGGGTCCCCAGAGTCCCTAGAATTGTCTCTGGATTTATTAATGTTCTAGAAAAACTGATACAAGCAGAGAACATCATAAATATTCCCAAGTGATCAGAAACATCATAGTAGGTACTGTGCCTCTTTTACTGCCACGTGTTTTTGCTTGCAAGCTGATTGACTTACAGGTTATACAAACGACGCATGAATCTATGTTCATTCCCTGTCTTCTGCTTAGGCACATTTCTAATGTAAAGCTAATGCAAAGGTAACTAATGAATGTGGGTAGTTGTAGAGACTTGCATATATTGAGCCTTTGGTGAAGCCTTGGGATGTTGCCTAGCAACACAGTGCTAAATCAGAGGGCTAACAGCAGCGTCAAAGATCAAGAAATATTTGTATTCTTGTAATATTTTCCAACCTAACCTTTGTTTGTAGTAATGGGAAGTGTTATGGGAAATTAAGCAGATTATTTAAATGTAGTAAAATCTACTATCTCCAAATATTTGTCAAATTACTGAGGTCCGTGTAAAAACGCTTATGTTAAGAAATGACAGAGATGTACATAAGGTGTATCAGAGTAAAGTATGAAGATGATAAAATAGTAAATCACAGTAGTATGGGAGTGTTTATTGCTTTGCCTCCTACAGTGTGTAGGATTAGTGTACAGTAGGTGTACTTGCCAGTCAGAACACCTTCATGGGAACCAGCCATGAGATCTTTCATTTATAATAAACAATGATCACTTTGTAGGGAAAGCCTTCATCTGGCTGTGCTTAGAAGGACAATGGATGGCTGTTGTACAGAGGGCTGCTATAAAATGCACTTCCCTTAAAATTGGTCCATTGCCATGGCAACACAGACACACAATAGTGTCTGATCAAGGAGAACATCTTGTTTTCTCTTTTTCTTTACCACAGTGTGAAATAAGAGTAATAGGACTGGGAATATTCACAATACAGTGTCTATGTCCCAGACAGAAAGGTGCTTAGGATTTACCATCACTGGTCAATTCAAGCATATTCAGTATAAAATGCATAAAATCAGATATTGGTTGGACTGAAGGAACGAGCTGGATGGATTGTAATCAGACAAGATGAACCCAGCCTGATGAAAACAGACCCCACAACTGTCAAAGGAATCAAGTCCAAAACCGACAGGTGCTGACATCACATGAGACTGAATTTCTTAAAAATTAATGATTTATTGCTATAGATCGAGTTTCTTTCAGTGATGTCGGACACAAGGTTTATCTTTGCATAAATATGGTTGTGAATTCCAAACAGGTTTTTATTCTTTTACAGTTTTAATGAATCAGATATTTCTATAAATTAACAGACAATTCCTAATTAGTAAATGTTTCTACTTTAGCGCTAGACCTTTGTAAAATATTGCGGCAGTTGTAGCTTCTCAAAATTTCCTTTCTATACATATTTCCAAAGGTCATTGATATTTACATATGTACCTTAAAGCAGTTCAAATTCACATTAATCATTAATGAAAATCATTTCCCAGTTCCTGTATATGCTAAGGTGTTCTCTGGAAAAGTGATTTTTACCCCTGACTTACACCAAAGCCTATAGTAAGCTCCAGGTAGGAAATCTACAACTTTCAATTGCCACTCCCAATCTCTAAAAACTACTTATAATCCTGCTGCACGCCTAATTACTCTGTGTAATTATGCTCATGCATGAGCAGCTGCGACAATTCTGTTGCAGATGATATACTGATATACATGATTAAGTTTTCTTTTTGAATGAGAGAGGGGGGCTCCATGTTATGTATCACACAGCTGTGCTGCTGGCTGTTTTGAAATGGAAGAAATTTTTTTTTCGAACCCTGGGTAAGTTCTGCTGTCTCTGTAAAGTTTACTCCCCTGTACAGGAAGCTTGAGTACACATAGAAGATAATGAAAGTTGTTGGTCTCCCTCTGTGTCAATGATGGCATTATCAGCCAATCCAAACATTTCAAGGCAGCAGCTGCAAGGTGAAAACTTCACCTGACCTGTAATGATTACCTAATACTATGGGCCTTCATTACAAAGTTGTGTTTTAGGTCATATTTTTGGTTATTCCATGGGAGAGTTGTTCACTGAATGCTGAAATTTGTTAAGCAATCTTCTGACAATCATATACACAGAGATTCTCACAAATCAGCTCCATTCACTATAGGTATGAAGTTACCATTCTGGGAATGGTGCGTGAATTTTGCCCACCATTTAGTCACCAGCCGCTGTATCCTGATAAGGCTAGCAAAGCTGCAGCCTTGACTATATGAAATGTTTTTGGGCATCTACAGACATTGGTAATGCAGTCAGCAGTGAGAAATAGGCAACATTTTTTAACACCCAAGCAGAGTAACCACAGGCAAAGAAAGAGACACTGTAGGTAAAGCGTCAATATGCACATACATCCTTCACTAGTGGCAAATGGGAGCCAAGAGTACGGCATCTTTCGCTTCAGTGTTCGTATTTACATTGCTATTATTCATACTAGCTGCCTACAAAGAAGACTTTTTTTTCTTTTTTGGGTTTCCCTTGATAAACGAACGAACAAAAGAGCATATTAGAGAACTTGCAGAATGGCAGCCAGCAGCGGGGGCTGAAGTTAATGGCATTGTGGCTGCAGCAGGAACCCACAATTTACTCACCACGCTGAATTCTCTGCAGAGGGAATGCATTGTTCCTAGCTGAGGGCTAGCACCCCTCCTGCCAGCCCCCACTTTGTTACGCTGTCATGCTTGAGATTCAAATGGACTCATCTGCACAAGCACAGGAAGAGAGGCACTGACAGAGTCCCGTCAGAAATGGCAGATGATTCAATTCAGTGAAGATAACAACTAACAAAATGAGAAAGTCAAAATGTAAATAAAACGATCTGAAATGCGGTTTGGAGTCATTCTTTCAATGCTTCTGGAACTCCACATCGGCTTCTTCCTCATATATTGTTTGACAGCTGCACTTGAAAACATCAAGTAGATTCAAGTTTATAGTGTGAGTTTTGTTCTGACATTAACCAATTCTTAGAGGTAGTTGTTGGTAGGGTTATCATCAATGAATATTTTGTTTTATATGCTTGATAATAATGCTTACTGAGAAAAATAACCTGCTGAATATTGTAAACTTGTTGATTTATTTTCCATGAGCAGTGCAAGACCAATCTAAAGCAAATAACCAGTATGAAGTTAATAAAAAGAATGTAAATACTAATAAGTATTTGTAAGTGTCATTGGTGAAGCTTGTTTCAAGCCTCACCCAAGTAGGAAATGCTTCCCCTTAAGTATGACGTTAATGATGCCCCTACAATATAAAACCATTGAATTCATAAGCCTTGAAAGCTATAATGAATCAAAGAGCTGAACATGACATACAGTGCCTGCAAGATCTTGGTAAGACAAACTTCCAGTTGCCTTCACACTCAGGAAATTTGCACCAAGAGGCCAAAATAAATGGCTGCGATTAGAACGCATGATGAAACTATGACCTACGCACAGGTGTAACTGATGAAAATGCACAAACAAAAAGGTATACAACAGGAGTGATTTAAGTAGTGGTGTTTTAAAGCCCCCTGTATTTGATATGGTGATGTCATAGAGGTATACAAGGGACAGTACAGATAATTTTAAAGAACTCTCTTCAAAGCCTTGATCATCCTGTAGATATGAGAGAAGCAGTTAATTACACTGGAGATGTAATGACAGCTCTTGGATTGACTCCATGTCACAATTATCATGTTCAGCAGTAACACTTACAGTGGGAAAACAGTAATTTAGGGTTGGGATTAGATCAGTGTTTCCCAAACCGGTACTTGGAGACATCCAGACAGTCCACGTTTTTGCTACCTCCCAAAAGTGGACCATCTGGGGATGCCTGAAGACCAGGTTGAGAAATACTGGAATTAGGGTATGATGGAGAAAAACAGAACACATTGAGTAAGGGGCATGCCAAGTACCCTCTCAAATTACCATCAAAGAATCAGATGGGAGCAAAAAATACTTTACAAATGGACTTTTTGGCTGAGAGGAACAAAACAAATTCATCCATCCATCCATCCATCCATCCATCCAAATGTCCTTCTTCGGTTTTGCAGTAAGTGCATATTTGCAGAAATAAGTAAGCAAAATCCTTTCCCCTGTCGCAATATAATTAGCTGTATTTAAAATTGCATAGGATTTTTCATGGACTTTCACGGACTTCCTGCTGAGCTAAATGCCAATGCACAGAATATCCAGAAAAAAATGATGGAGAACAATTTGTGTAATTGGTTTTGGCCTGGGTGTTCTGTGCCATTTGGGTGAGAGTGCAGATATTGTCAAGGTAATTGAAGATGTAGGAGGAAATGTGGGTTTGTCCCCCCACCTATTCTGTATGCATTTCAAGCAAGCAAAAATACAAAAGACTGGCACGGTCATGTTGCCATACAATTCATATGAGACGCCAAACCGGACAAAAGCCATGGTAGAGATTCCTCTGTGAACTGTATACTGGTATTATTGCAAAGTGGAAATATTTAGGAACAACAGAAACTCAGACACGAAGTAGCAGACCATGTAAACTAACAGAGCAGAGTCACAGAGTGCTGAGGCACATAGTGTGTGAAAGTCTCAGAAACTGCAGAGTTCCAAACTTCCTCTGACATTAACCTCAGCACAACAACTGTGCACCAGGAGCTTCATGGAATGGGCTTCCATGGTGAAGCAGCTGCATGCAAGCCTCGCATCACCAAGAACAATGCCAAGTGTCAAATGGTGTAAAGCACACTGTCACTGGGCTCTGGAGCAGAGGAAGTGTGTTCTGTGGAGTGACGAATCACACATCGTGCCAACTGTAAAGTTCGGTGGAGGAGGGATAATGGTACGGGGTTATTTTTCAGGGGATGGACTAGGCCCCTTAGTTCCAGCGTACCAGCTTACCATTTTGGTCAATTCTATGCTTTCAACTTTGTGGGAACAGTCGAAGGAAGGTCCTTTTCTGTTCCAATATGACTGAGCCCAAAGCAAGGTCCATAAAGAAATGGTTGGGTGAGTCTGATGTGGAAGAACTTGACTGGCCCACACAGAGCCCTGACCTCAACCCCATCAAACACCTTTGGGATGAACTACAACAGAGATTGATCCTCATGTCCAGCATCAGTGTCTGACCTCACAAAAGCTCCTCTGGAAGAATGGGGCAAAAATTCCCCCAGACACACTCCAAAGTCTTGTGGAAAGCCTTACCAGTAGAGTGGCAGCTGTTACAGCTGCAAAGGGGGGAGCAACTCCATATTGAAGCCTATGGATTTAGAATAAGATGTTATTAAAGTTCCTGTGTTTATATGGCCAGGTGTCCCAACACTTGTCAATATAGTGCAGCTAATGGATGCACAACTGCCTCCAATTTATTTGTACATTCATTCCTTTTTTTATCTTCTTTTTATAAACTTCGGTCTTATGTGTACAGAAGAGGATTAGGGCCACCATGGAAATATTATTTGAATTCTGACTTTTTTCCTCAGAATTCTGACTTTTTTTTCTAAATTCAAGAAAGTACAGTATGTGCGAGCCGTCATAAGCTGTAAAAGTTGTAAGTCAGCGGATAGTCTGCAATAGTAAGATGCTCATTTAAATTTTTAACATATGAATTTTTTTAAAATCCTGTAGTTTTTGAGTTTGTGAATGTGTGAACCCTAAGATAGACATCTGCTGTAAAAAGAATAAATATGTAAATGAACTAGAATGTGTTTAAAACGCATTATAGGCTTTAAATGTTTTTAAAAAATGACCGGCTATGCTTGTAGAATTGAATAGTTCTGGCCTTAAATATTAATTATTATTATTAATAATTTTATTCATATTTCTGCCAGTTCCATCACATTCATGGCTACACATGCAAGCCCAGTATTTTCCTTCAGCTGTAGGGTTAGTGTGCTTACGACAGAGCGGCGGAGTCAGACAGCAGCCAGGTAACCACAGAGTGCACTAATGACATCTGTTCCTCCTACCCTACCATGTGCATGAATGGGTTTGTTTTGTCTTTTTTCTTTCATGCCTCTGGTGACCTGGGTGAAGCCACAGCCCGTTTTCCTGTCCCCACCCTTGCCGTTTTGTTTCAGTCCCGGCCAAAACAAAAGTTTTCTTTGGGTGTACTGTCCTCTGCCCTGACCCGTTTGGCAAACCAAGGTGCCTGTATTCTGGAGCCACTACAAATAAATGTTTCTTTTTCCCCAAAACGATTATTTGTGAAGGACATTAGCACCAGACCCCATTAGTGAGATTTGTACCTCATAGTATGAACAAGTTCCTACATCTTTGACCATAATACAGAGCAGATCAGGGGAGAGATAGAAAAAGATAAAACTCACACATGAGTCTTACAAAATTTCCCAAAACAACTGTTGTACATGAAGCCTAACAGCAAACAGAACTGATTAACCTCACAGAGAGAGGCTTTTGACAGTTGCCATCCAAATTAGTGCAGGCATCTATTTCTGTGGGTAAAATTTGTAGAGGAAATGGTGAAATCCATTTTAAAAGTTTATGCAGTGCTACCATACCTTTGTCCAGGATGTGAAATATGAAAATCTCTTGCAGCAAATTCTCCGAGACTGTAACCGCACCCAAACTGCTGACTTTGCACAAGCCTTGTAAACTCCCTGTGGTCAAATTAAATTTATTTATTTCCCATGTTTTCAAAGCACAATGGTGTCTCAATGGTTAAATCCTGTTTCCTCATACCGGTATGACTGGAGGTTTAAATCCCACTTCCGCTCTGCATGCTGTGTAGATTTCCGCCCATAGTCCAAAGACACGCAGTAGTATAGTAACCGGTATCTCTGTAGTTGCTTGTGTGTGTATATGACGAGCTGCCATTGTGTCTTGAGCTGTGTTCCCCAATCTGGTCCTTGAGGACGAATCCAGAAACAGCCCACAGTTACTGGGAGATGGGAGGGAGCAAAAATGTGAACCTTCAGTGAGTCCCTGAAGACCAGGTTGGAAAACACTCCTCAAGAGTGAGCCCTATGTTCCCCCTCCCTCCCCCCCAAACAACCCCATCCAGTATAAGCGGTTGGTAAATGGATGCATTTTAAAGTGACTACTCTGTTTAAATGAGGCTAGTAAAGTTAAAAGAAGCGTAGCAGATTAAAACATATTGCTTCTTATGCTTATCATACTTAAGGTTTCTTATTGATCTTGGTTTGCTGGAGGTTCGAGAATAATTTCAGACCCATTCTTGGTATCATCCCAACAGTGGCAGTGAGGAGGCATGTGCGATGTAATCTTTGACCCCTCAATGGACTCAATACTTTTTTTTTTGGGGGGAGGGGAGGAGTAGGAATTTCTTGCATAAAGGTAACTCTGAAGAGCACTGATATTGAGGACAATTTTATCCCTGTGGCTCTAGGTTTCTGCAGGATTTGTCACCATTTCTCAACATACAATGTGTCCAGCATCGTCTGTACATAACTGCATTCCCCACGCTACCCAGGTGAGGGTCAGTAATAACGCTCTCATCACTTCCTCACCCTGACAGCTGTCTCCCTTTCAACAACCACAGAACCTCATTTAGTATTTTTCCTAAAGCTGGTGACTCACCCAGCTGCAGGACACACAGTATTGCCAAGTGTGACCCCTGTGCAGATTCCTTTCAACAAAGACAGCATAAAGCTTAAGGAGTCTGGAGTCCTTTTGCTATAGTGCTGTGAATCACTGGGTGTAATATGGAACCAGTGAGTCAGCCATAAAGAGGCAGCGGGCTCCCCCTTGCTCACGGTGTGGCTGTCGCTCCCACTGAAAGCTCTCATTTCCAAGGCGTTTGAAAGAGGTTTTCAAAAAATTAAATAAAGAATGCAATGCTATAGATCTGGTGTTTCCATAACAATCTTAGCATAATTAGTTGCTTGGCCTTCCCTCTTAAAAGATATGTGCCTTTCTTTCCACATAGGAGTCATATCGAACATGGTAGTGTTACCATTACCATAATACAGGGGTCTGAAACTCCAGTCCTGGGGGGCCGGAGCCCGGTGTAGCTTAGTTCTTTCCCTGTTCCACCACAAGTGATTCAGCTCAAGAGCTGTGTGGTAATTAGCACAAGGAGCTGAATCAGGTGTGTTAAATATGGGGAAACCCAAAAATGTGCACGGCTCCAGCCCCCCAGGTCTGGAGTTTGAGACCACTGCCATAACACCAAATGATAAAACAAGGCATTTGTACTGAAAAGAGCTTTATTTGGTAATTTGACCTAATAGACCATTGGAATTTATCACATCTTCCAGCTGCTTATCCTGGTCAGATGGGATGTACACGCACCATCATATAATAGGAGCTAAATAATGACACCAGTTAGCCTGATCGCATGTCTGCCTGAGGAAACCTGGCCAGCATGGAGAGAACATGCAAACTGCACACACAGAGAGTGGATGTGAGATCCGAGCTCTCAGCCCTGGGGCCTGTACTACGAAGCGGGGTTACTGGCTTATCGGGGTAACTTGTCAGATTTAAGGTAGTCTGGGCAAAATGTAAGTGGACGAATATGAAGTCCATCTAAACTGTGGTACCTTAAATCCGACAAGTTACCCCGATAAGACAGTAACCCCGCTTTGTAGTACAGGCTACAGGAGGTGCAAGACACCATGTCACCCAAACACAGCTAGCTTTACAGTTAGAGAGAGGCAGAAGAGAAATGAGCTGCAACGCATCTACACAAGAAGGAGCAGCACCATAGTGGTCAAAGGCCATGTATTAGTACCATGCTCTACGTTAAGCAGGGATTTGGAAGAAGAGAGCAGGACATGTGGCTTAATAGGACACAGGAATAGTCAACAAATGGAACATTACTCTAAATCACAACTTTATGTCTGTGAATCTCTAATCATATAATTAATTTAATTTATTTCTCTATGTCCCTAATTTATTTCTCTATGGACTCGAAAATACAGACAGAGCTGATGTCAGTCCTCCAGCATGAAGGGGCCATTAGATCTTGCTTTTAACCCATTTCTTTAACAATCATTCAGTTGTAGCTGTCTTCAAAGCCGACTGTCAGTAAACTGTCATGCACATAAGAACACTGTTACCAATATTTTCCAAATACTGACATATGTTGCACTTAAATTTGTGGCACAATTCCAATATGAAAACATGCAATAATTTTCAAAGAGTGTTTTAGACCGATAAATGATGTTCATATAGTAGTGTAGAAATAGATGTTAGGAAGTCATTTGAAAGCTTTAAATTCTCAACAATACAAGAATGCCATCAGCTTGTAACTTTCATTGTGTGACAATGAGACTTTACATCTGCACATATTCACAAACGAACAAAAAAATGTATCATTTTAGCAATGACTTACATAACAATGGAATCAGCTCAATTGTGGGCAGGTACATAATGGACCTTAGGTGAGCTGTAAGTGGTTTAAATTGCAAAGCAAATTAAATATCTTTAATTTATGTGAAGTTATTAGTAACAACAGATGCTCTCATACATTTTGATCAGAGTTTTGATTTTGTGTTTTTGATTTTGGTTAGAAAACTTGTGCGGTAAAATCAGAACAATGAAAACATTCTCTGAATATGTGAATGTTTCACATCGACGCGAATTAACCCTGTTGATTTCACTCTGTGGGTAGCCAGATTACACGTGTGTTGCAAAGTAGCTTTTCTGTGTGTTTGAAATCATAATTCCTTTTGAAGATGAATATTTGCAATGCTGAATACTGGGACTGGACTGTAAACATCTTTACCCTTAAGCTGTAGCCTAACATTCATTTATCTCCATACATCCAACACCACTGCTATCCCATCTGCTGTTTTTTTTTTTGCTACAGCTATTCATTTTAATCATGCCTCTTTGACTGAAAATATATTGCAAATAGCAAAATAAATAATTCCATTAGCACTATACTATACTCCTACTCAATTGATTACTGAGGAAATTTTCGATATACAGTGATCCCTCGCTACTTCGCGGTTCACTTATCGCGGATTCACGACTTCGCGGGTTTTTAAATATACATTAGTAGTAGTATTTCCTAGACGATATGGTTCGATCGGTCCAATTTTACAGCAAGATCGACGATGTCATGACCGCCTACAAGCTGCTCTTCAACCAGAAAAAGAAGCAGCGGCAGCAACTGCCGATCA
>JAODUD010000039.1:8455562-8471978 GCA_026784285.1 Stomatorhinus walkeri | reverse complement strand
TATTTAGTCCGCGTCTGAGTTCGTATCCCCAGATCTGTCATTGTGATGTTTCGTGGCGTAAACCCTGCTCGTTCTCCAAATAAACCCCATCCTTTTGGATACTCCTGCCTGGTTTCGTTCTGCCTGTTCCGTGCCGCCTACATCCAGGCACGCTGCTAACCTGCACGTGACACTCGCACCACATTAATGAGGATTGGCAACTGATTTCCCATGTTTTGTTAAAAGAGAAACCTTTTTCACTGCTGCACTGCTAAAAATGTACAGCGAAAGATCAGAAACGCAAGATATAGCTGACACTGGAGTTGTAAAAAGAAATGATTCTCAGATACTAATCGATGTTAAAAATAAGTATCTGATAAGATACTCATTTTCACCATTATTGATACCGACAGTGCAGTTTTCGGCTCATTCGCCACACTTCACACAGCACCACTACAGCGCAGGCGCGCGTGCACGCACACAAACACTCGCACAGCCCCATCTCACCTCTCAATATCCGCTGAACGCGCTCGGGCTGGTTAACACACACATAGCGAGTTGGCCGATCGTGGCATATGCTGCAGTTGAAGGCACTTTGGAAGCTACTTTATATATATTGTAATGACCACGTACAGACGAATCACAAAAGAACGCTTTAATGGACCCAGTTCGGCCGGAGCCCACGCCAAACTCACAAAAGAAGAAAGACAAGCAACAATTAATGTTCCCCAGTATATATACAGGTGTGCGGAACCCGCCACTTCTCCTTTTATCCACTCCGCAGGTACCCCCATTCCCGCTATCTCCAAACCCCCCAAGATTGGCTGAACAGGGTGGGAGGACTGCCCTATAATAAACATTAAACAGCCCTAGTTCTCCAGCCGCTACAATATACATAAAAAAGTGCCGTTTGGCATTATTTTGCAGAGGAGCATGGAAAGGCTAAGGATGTCAATAAGCCTCTAAGCAAACAGTGCTACAAAGATGTGGCGACGAAGTCAAGTAGCACGTTGAACCTGGCGAAGCCTCTTAAAGGCTGACCTCCCGGTCTTCATAAGAAATTTCGTGAGGTCAGTAAAGCTCACGTTCCAGCAACACTGAGCTATTAAACACTTATTTAAAATGTTAACGTGGCCCGTGCACACCTTAACATTAGCCATTTATCTATAAGCAGGTAGCCAACAAACACGTTAACCGGATGTTATCATTAAGGTAGCGGATAGGCGCAATAGCTAATAAAGTAATATAGTTAATGTGGGAACAATGCAAAAACGTGTTTTAAAATCCTGTAAAATGTGGTAAATGCCCAATCATACTTTTAATAAAAATACAGTTGTATACCATGAAAATGATATAACTTTGAAAAATACAGTGATATAAATTTTTGGTAATACCGCCCAGCTCTAATCATACTGTTTTATTTTTCATTATAAGAACAGTTAATATGTTCTGTCCTCTACAAGCACCACACCACCCTAAGATAACTGAAGGGGCACTTTAATTTCTTATTTTCATTCTTACGTTTTTGGTGTCCAATAGTTCAGTGTGTTAAAATGCAAAGACAATAAATTTAAAATTCAATTGAGTTATGTTGTTTTGGCTGAATTATTATTGTAATGTGATTCATTAAGACCACCCAGATCATACACAGCAACTTGCATTTCAGCTCTATTTTTACATTTTCAGTAAATTGTAGAATATTGCAATACATCGCAATATGTATAGCATCACAATATATCGTGATTTAATCGTATCGTGACCCATGTATCATGATATGTATCGTATCGTGAGGTCCTTGCCAGTACCCTAATGTTTATAATACTTTATGAATGCATTATAATGTATTATAAAGGTATCTATAATGCATTATACATGTGTGCTTTATGTAAAGTTTTACCAAATGTTTTTTATTCATGTTTAAATAATTCTGGAACAGCGAAAACTGACTCCTTATAATGCTGATTGAACTGATAAGCAAAACATAAAACACCATAAAACTGATATGTATAAAGAGTCAAGCAATATTTGAAATATAAAATTGAAGACAGAATACAAAGAAACAGGAGAGGTTAGCTGAACTGAATCTGTTTAGCCTCGAGCAAAGGAGACTAAGTGGCGACATGATCAAGGTATATAAGATTCTAACAGGTCTGGATGCTGTTCAGCCAAGTGGCTATTTCAATATTAATTTAAATACTAGAACTCGTGGTCAAAGTGGAAATTAGTGGGAGAATTTGAGGAAGCGCTTCTTTACACAGCGTGTAGTTAGAGTATGATCAAACAGATTTGTACATTTTTATAAATTTCTTATGTTCTTATGTACCACTAGGAGATTTTTTGCCCCCAAGAACACCTCATACTTTACAACCTTGATACATCTGACACACACCCCTGTTCAGTCCAAGTGTTTAAAACGTGAGCAGTGCCCTGTGGCACTGAGACTTTCTCAGCAACTCACTTTCAGTTTAATTATTTGGATGGGATGGGATTGATTTTTTGAGACCGGAGAGCTATTCATTTTCCACCCAAATTTCCAGCCAATTTTAAAAAATAATCGCATAAGAAATAATTTCACCCTGGCTACCCTAAGGATATTTAGAGTTCTTATGAGAAATTCCAATAATTTAAAAACCGGGTTGGGGAGGGGATTATGGCCAATCCCGTGATGTGCTTCAGTCCAGAGTGTTTGGGAGGGGGGCAGGTTATAGATATCAGTGGCGGTGGGACTTAAGTGAATCTGATTTTTGGACAAAGTCTTTTTTCTGCAGATAGACATGACGTTAAACACATTACCTGCCATGTGTCCCTGGTGGATAGTGGGCACCAAGTTTGACCAGGGCATGTCAAAATACTACTTCTTTCCCCTTGGCAAAAGCAGATTGTTTCTCCAAGTGTGATGAAATGTTTAAACGTTTAAGGGAAAACGCTTTCATGTGAAAAAGCATGAACGTGAAGGTAAAACACATTCGCAACTCAATAATCAATCTCACTGCTCTTGATACACTTGAAGGAAATCATTTCATAGACTAACCACTACTATACAATACATCATACTACCCAAAGACATGCCTGACTTTGTCCTTCCGACATTCAAAGCCCCAAATGTTGCTAGAAGACAGAAAGGCAAACGTGGTTTTCATTCCTGTTTTCGGGGTCCTTCATTGTCGTGTCCACAGATCCCTACAGCTTTTATGCTGAAAACAATCACCAGTATCATTACACAAAAGGATGCCAAAGACCCTGAAACCTCAATGGGTAAAAATGGTTAAATTATCAAATACATTCATGACAAACAGTCTTGTACACATGGCATTTCCTATCAAAGACGTTCACAAACATTGGTTATAATAATGCGTGAATAATTTCCCATCGCGTGAAAGGCTTTTGTTCATATGAAAGGTCTCTGTAACTTGAGAGCTATAAACACTTAGAATAAAACAACTCCACAGTGGAGTTGTAGTACCTCTTGATACATTTGGTGAATTAATTAGTCTCATATTGGGTTGTGCCGGTCGGTTGATGTTTCACAGAACCAGATACAGTGATATTATATGACAGGAACATTGCTCGGTTCAGTTTGTTATCCGAGCAGGATTTAACCAGCTATTTGGTGCTAAGAGGCAGAATTCATAGACTGTGTTCACTGTACCATGCTCTATGCTTCACTCTACCCTGCTCTATGCTTCACTATATTCTGCTCTATGCTTCACTGTACCCTGCTCCATGCTTCACTATACTCTGCTCAATGCTCCACTGTACCCTGCTCTATGCTTCACTATACTCTGCTCTATACTTCACTATACCCTGCTCCATGCTTCACTATACACTGCCCTATGCTTCACTGTCCTGCACTGTACACCTTGCCATAATAACACTCCTCAGGTTTTTGTGGTTTTCATTGCCATAAACCTCAGGTGGGTTTGGGTGTTCATAACTGTAGTGGTCTTGCTTCTGAAAAACAAAATGCATGAAGAGGGTTGTTCTGTCCTACGTGAAGTGAAATACATCAACCCTGTGGGGGGTGACAGGACTAGTGAAGGGCTGTGGTGCAAACATGAAAACTAATGAAGTAAACAAAGTATAAGAATGGTAAGAATGTATACAAGACTACAACATAAAAAAGGACTCTATGTCATAGACACTAGTAATAACAAAACCCTCTAATGAAGAGTCCCTCACACACATTTATCGCTTTTTAATATAGTCCATGAGTGGGCCAATCTCGTCATCACATACAGTACCAGTCAAACTTTTGAACACACTTACCCATAGAACAGTCTATCTGAGTTATTCTCAACATTTTAGAATAGTTATAAAGACATAACTATAAAATAACATATATGGTATTATGCACTAACAGACACCATTAAACAAGAAAATATATATTTTTGGGAGGGGGGCAGCTCTGTGGGTTGGGATTCAGAAGGTTGCTGGTTCAAATCCCTGGGTCAGCAGAGTGATCCCACCATTGGGCCCTGGAGCAAGGCCCTTAACCCCATTTGCTCCAGGGACTGGCTGACCCTACTGTCTTTATGCCAGTTCCATGAGGTGACCTCCTGGGATGCCTTTCCAGCCATCCTGAAGGAGGTCAAACTTATGCTGAGCTCTCATTGGCTGCGTCTCCTTCACTCTCTGGTCAAACTCCTCCAAAACCATCTGTACTAGGTGCAGGTCAGGTGGCCACGTCAGTGTGATTCGACATGATCACTCTACTTTGTAGGTGGCTTGGCATGTCCACACTTAGAAATTAGAAATTGAGAAATTAGTCGCATATGTGTTGAAAAGTGGGCAGACAAGCCTTAACATTGATGAGGACGGGAGACCCCCTTTGTACTTGATTACTTTGAGTTTCGTCAGTGAAGCGTTACATTAAACACTAAGTGGCCATTTAGGGTAATGCTGAAATTAATGAAGCTGGAATTTGTTTCGAAGCTCAGAAAAACAGGACCATGGAGCTCGGAGACCCCTGCAGATAGACAGCTACTCATAATTCAATGCTTTTAAAATCCAATTATTTCTTAACAGTGCAATTTGCAGAACCCAAGACCCTGAACAATGCAGTTTAATGGACTTTCTACCTGCTGGAAAGGAGGTTACATAAACTGCAGTTCCAGTAATGTATCTCTCTCAAATCTATCAGTAAAGTTAACATTGTTTTATATTGTTTAATACTTGACATATGTAGCACAAATGAGAACTTAACTTATTTCTTTATATGCCTCTTCAAACCATTAAGCATGATGTACCACATCTCATGTAAGTTTTACTTTGAAGGCAAGTTCAATGAGTTGAGAATTATGCAGGTTATCTAACAGATGTATGATATGTAAATCCCAGATTTAAAAGCAAATTAATTCTATTTAATTACATTTATTTTTGCACATAGCACCCTTGCCTCAAGTTTCCCAAAATGACTTTATAAATATTGAGCAACAGAACTCCTGAGGTACTCAACATCTGTTAAATTTATACAATACTGAGGTCTAAATAGTGGGGGAAAAGACAAGAAAAGAATATCCCCATGGTAGTTCTGTTAAAAAGAAACAGCTGGAGGTTCAAGGTCAACTGGTTGCCCAAACCCATATGTGTACTAACTTTGGGATCAGCCCTTCTTTGGCATCGACTATTTCATAAAGATGGAGCTCTATAGCTAAAATTAAAGTTATTTACTCGTTTTAAGAATTGCAAGGAGTCCTACATCCTACAATTAAAGAGAAAAGAAGAAACACTTCAACTAGCGTAATATGACTGTGTTTTCTGTTTCCATTTGAAATTTTTGCTACGGTGTTTTCAATTGTGATTGTGATTCATGCTTGGATAAAACAGGCCATTGTACTTCACTGCCACACTGCCGTAAACAAATCCTGGTGTCATTTTATGTATCATTAAAAAGAAAATTAAAAATTATTTTTTAATGTCTCTAAGCTGCACAAAGCAAGTCTTGAATAAATAGTTTACATGACTGTTCTGTTAAAAGGCAGATCTATGTCAGAAATTATACCTAAGCGTTAAGCTGATTCACCATAGTCAAGTTTAAGCCCTTAAGTTAATAAGACATCATTTGCCACATTGTTACCTGCGTTTAACAGGAGCAGTTTCTTCAGTATCTAGAGACTTATAATTACTTTCCGTTTTCTTACTTAATTCACTTTGCTGAGAACAGTACAGAACGTTATTAGTTCTGACTGAAAGGTACATTTGTGTGTCTTTAGCATATGAATGAAAATTAATTTTTTGCTTTCCTTTTTATCTCCCCAACCAGCCACATACAGAGAGCGAACATTACAGGTCCCTGCGTCAAACCCCATGTGACTCCTTATTTAACCAGCAACAAAGGTGAATGTTATTACGGTTATGAGATTTCAGAATAATGGCTGTAATTCTTTAATTAAAGGAAAATCCACCTAAGTGCTGGTCCGTACAGACCAGCATGGGCCTCAAATCTAGGTAACTGAAGGCAACGGCCTATAGTGTCAGAAGCAGATCTAATACTTAGGAGCCTGGGCAATGCTGCACCATGAGCTAAGAGAATTATTTACCTCTCTGGGTAAAGCGGTTGTTATAGTATGGGCTGCATTAGTAGTGCATTATGGGTATTTGTGTAGGCAGGGGAACACCATGGATGGGATGCAAGTCAATGCAGATAAGCCTAACTGCAAGGATCTGGACTACAGGAGGAAAGCAGGGTTCCTGACAGAAAAGTATACAACATTGGGGGGTATACGAACTGCCCAGCCAGAGAGCTGGTGTGGTAAAAGCCCCAAAGGGTTAGGTGTTGGTGCTGTGTAGCGAGTCACCACGCTGCCATGAAGATTTATACACTATCATTGGGATCTAATGGAATCTGTTATCAAAGCTATCTTTAGATCAAATTTATCAAATAGGTGACATATATTGTAGTGTATGACTACTACAAATAAAGCTGACATTAAAGAATCATTACTATTGAAGTGTCTTGTCCTAAAAGTCTCCATGGGCAAATACAGAGGGTAGTAACTGAAATTAAAAAGTGATCAAGTGATCAAGCTAATTTACTGGAGACAAATCGATATAATCTCCACAGAGGAAAGCACAATTTATTATTATTATATTTATATCATATTTAGACACTTTTGCATAAAGAGATGTATAAGCGAGACTGCACATTACAAGGATACAGCTCTCAAGGGGTCAGGTAGGGATAAGTACTCCTAGGGTGGGTGTCTGATAAAGGCCCAGTTACAAGCAATATTACAATAAGATGTAAACGGCATATTTAAAATGTATCAAGAACCTAATGAGACAACTAATCCAATCAAAAGACGATGTGAAACACTCTTCAAGGAGAATGAGAGAAAGAGAATTTGTCTGGACATCAGAATGAATACTGAAATCACCCACTATTATAACTGATTAAATTAACTACTATGGCAGAATTAAGTTATACATCAGGACAACTGGACAATTTAAAGGTGGACAATTCAAATTTCATGTTAAATACTGTATATGTCCCTCAAAGGACAGAAATTCTTGAATTCTGCCTTTAACTGTAGGAGAAACAATGCTGATTTGGTCCATGATACACAGGTGTTACTAGCTTTCAATATAATCTCTTCACAAAAAGTTGTCTTGAAGTGACAGATACCATTCTTGAAAGCCTCACCCAATGGATTTCACTTTTTTTTTTATTTTACAGAAGACACAGATAATCTATAAACCATCTTTCCTGGAAATTTAATACTGAGTATTTCATGATAATGTCATAGACAATCAGTCATTAACACATTACCACATGAATTGTAACTTAACTGGTGATTATTGGTGACATTAGGATACTATTTTGAATCAGCGTGGTTTGTTTGAGCTATTTAATACATTGGCATGAATCTCATATTTAATACTTTAGATCGGAGGGATCTAATACCAGTACCTCCAGTGATACCAGCTTGAAAGCGTGTGAAAAAGTGAAGTATCAACTGGCCATAAACAGCAATACGTTAGTAGTTCCTATGGAAGACGAGAATTTACAATTTTTAAAATGTCGTTATCTCGAAATAACATTTTTTTTTTCTGAATAATTACAAGGATAAAAATATTGTGACACCACGGTGCAGTCATGTCATACACAGCACAGCTTGTATTTGTACTGTAACTGTGTTACTTAATGTGTGCATCCTAGTATTTAATGTTGAAAGTACCTGTGTAGTGCTGTGACGTGCATGCCATGTCCTGTCTCTAAGTTGCAGGATGGTCCCAGAAAATGATATGACATCACTGTATACAACATGTGTGAATGATCTGATAATAAAAATGCTGAAATTTGATATCAACAGACCTTCAAACCCACATTCAAATCTAAACAAATTCAAGATTCACGTCTGAATCCTTGAAGGTATATTCCACTCACTGAAACATGCCGTATGCTTGACACTGTAACATCTACACAATGGCATACAGAGCGATCCTTAGATATCAATGTAAACTCTATAAGCTGCATGTCCCTTTAAAACACATAGCTTAATTACGCTGCTAAATTATCTCGTTATCTTGAGAAAATTGGTTTTGTTATCTCAAGATAAAATTAAAAATGATCATGTTATCTTGAGATAATGGCATTAAAAAAGTTGTAAGTCCAGTCATTCTTGGCTTCCATATGTTTGAATCACTTTAGTGAATAGATTTATAAATGTAGTATGATATCTCAATAAAGATGTCAAACTGACACAGATATGAAGATGCAAGTAGCTGAGAACATTAAAATTATATATATTAAAACTTTTCTGTTTGTTTTAATATTTATGCCCTTTGAAGGACAGCCAAACTGGGGTGATTAATAAGCTGTGGATTAGGAAATTTAAAGCCTGCTCAGGACTGGTTGGTTAAAAATATACCAAATAAGCCAACTTGCTCATAGTGTAAGCTAAAAAACTGCACTGGTAAAACATGAGCAATGAATATCAGTTAAATATATACACCATGATATCATGATTTATGTACATACATCATTATAATAAAATCTAAATCAACTGTGTTGTACATGTGCATTGGTGTTTCTGCATGATTGTAGTATGGTCTGGACTATTGGTGTTTACGTTATATTAAATGCTACGGTATACTGCAAATTATATTTTAAATGACAGGCAAGTACAGTATAAGTACCTATTAATTTATATTCCACCAGCGGGTGACTTGTTTGTGTGTGTACATGTGTGTGTCTGTCTTTGCGCTCTCAAGCCATGCATGAATCAAAATAAGTCTTTAATGAGGACACAAGAACAAAAATAACTAACTTGAACTGAAAGGTCGAGGATAAAAGATTTGCAGTAATGTGGCATATTGAATTGCACTGCTTACTGAATTATTTTCCACATTGATCCACATAAAAGTATAATTAAAACAGTTTTGTAGCAGTGTTTTCCTAAACACAGTGCAGTAAATGCCAAGGGGTCATGATACTTTATTTTCAAAGGTATATTCCTTTAAGCTTCTCATGTAACTAGCTGCTCTGAAATGTTTAGTGTGTGCAGTTGGAGCTGTAATCTGGACCACCTTTGTTATGTCAAAGGCAAAGACCAAAAGAGGACCAAAAGTCAAGACTGAGTGCAAATGTGACAAAAAAAGTTATCATTTGGTCCTATGGGCTGGTATGGACCCCCATGGTAGAAAGTATAATAATAATAGTGAAAAATTCAGACGATTACAATAGGTGCCCTTGTACTTGGGCCAAATAATAATAATAACAATAATAATAATTATTATTGTTATTATTATTATTGTTGTTGTTATTATTATTATTATTGTTGTTAATATTATTATTGTTATTGTGTAGTGATAATATTGGCCACTGACAACTGGGTGCAAATAAGCAGCTGCCTTGTCATTTTTGTGTGATTCTAGAGACAGAGTATATCTTCTACTTTCAGATGGTCATTTGGCATTTATTATGTCATTTGTTATGATCAATAAGCAATTGCAGTGAAGAATGTTTTGTTAGGCATGCAACTGGTTACCAGCCTGACAATGTCTATGCTCATTCTAGATGGATCTTGAATTAGTCAAACCAATGTCCATTTTCTAAACATGTTAACTTAATCAATAATTTACCTTAAGACCAATGGCCAAGACCGAGACGAGTCCATGACAATAGTTATCTGTCCCAAAACCAGACTTGAGTACTACTGCCCTATGTACAGTGTACTTGTTGACCTGTCTATAAGTTTGTAGGTGTTATGGACATCAACAGAATGGATGCTGTCCTTAGAGGAACTGTGTGGACCTGACGACTAAGGGTTCGGATTTGGGTGTGGATGGTGGGGACATGTCCCTACCGATATTATGGCAGCACCATGCGTGTTTAGGGGGGCGTGGGGCTCGGGACTGATTTGGTCTTTGGTCCCTACCAATGTTGAAGCCAAACCTACGCCCATGCTCACTACTTTAAATGTTTTAAGTGATTGATGCCGAGGTACAAAAGTACTTGTTCCAAAAAACGTACAATCTAAAAATTTAATTCTGTATGTGATCGTTAGAACAACATTTAAGAACATGATGCTGCAGATATCCTCTGATGGCTGGGAGGAAAAAATAGTTCTGCTTGTTCTGGAAAATGAAAGAAATGATGTCCATGCAAGGTTATGGGATCACTGGAAAACTTGTATGCTTACTATTAGACACCATGAAATTGAGTGGCTTTTCCATTTAGATGGCTTGTGCAGGGTGGGTTACATTCAGGAGACTTGTGTACTGTTTTATGGCATGCATGTGTGTTTAAGGGCAAAGCTTGGTTTGAGGAAGGAGGCTGTACAAGATAAATTGGAAATCTGATGAGGCAGAATCTCTCTGGTGCATTGATGGGTTACATTCAATTTTGCAGGAATATCAATATGCAATTTGTTGCAATATATAACCGCAGACCACTAATACCACACCCTAATCTGTAAAATGCAAAGTAACCACAACTAATGCCATATGCCATAAATCTTTCGATGCCCAATCCTGCTCTTTTTTCCACACCTCTAGGCAGACGGAAAAAACGTGATTCTGGAGCAATAATGTTAAAACGTGGCGTAGCCTGATGCTTCTTATTCAATAGAAAGTGTAATCAGGAGAATACAATCAATTGAGTGCAAGCCTTCCATAGTGGTGACACAATAGCTAAAGCATTACCATTATTGGCCATTGTTGAATGCACGTATTTATGGATCATTCTTTTTGATTGTACTTGTATTTTTAAGTGTCTTTCAAACAAACTTAATGTTGATAATAGTATAGTACTGTTAATAGGAACTCAATACTGCAGTGTATTTTATTTCATTGTATAAACCCCAGTTCTAAGTAATGTTAGTGAGTTGAACTTTGCACAGCTAAGTCACATGCACACCACCTGCAATGAGTCAGCTTTTTTGAAGTCACCTGCTTACTGCCATTTCCATTATACATATTCTGCAAATTGTACAGATACAGTAAAAACACAATGTACATATCATTCTATAGCCGGAATGGAGGTCGTCTATTACCTGAAACCCTCTCTAAAATGTTGAAAGGCCAAAATTATCGCCTTTTCCAAAGAAATTATGTTTGATGCAGTTTGAAGCTGTCACGCTGCCGCTTGGAAACAGGCAGGAAGCAGCGAGGATGCAGGCAAAGGCTTTTATTGCCGAAGACAGAGGTACACGGACGGACAACTACAGGACGACTACATCGACTAGAATGACAGACTTGGGGAGACTAACTCGGATGCGGACTACATACGAGAGACAATCAGGCACGGATAGACAACAGGTGGTTACAATCAGGATCCGACACGAGGTAACGAGGGGGGCGTGGCACACATGAGGCTCTGACGGGCGGATCATGACAGAAACCTTTTGCACAATTTCCATTGTATTTCAGCTAATAATAAACACTTTATTTCATTTTTTTCATTCGAATTTTTGTTTTTTTTGGGGTTTTCTTATTCATTTGACAAGTAGTATTAGTTTAGCTGAAAAATAACGTGAGAAGAATTTTAAAATTGAATATTGTGAGGAGTGGGTGGTTGCAGTTTTGTTTAAAGAATATATACTTTTAGTAAAGACTGGTTTCTGTAGAGCACGAGAAATTTATCAGGGAATCAGGAATTCATATCATTTATGAGAATAATTATTATGCTTAAAAATGGTGACAGTTATACCTCTCATAACACTTCAGCCTTTTGACTGCAAATAAGATCTGGAGACATAACAAGTTAAATAGGTGTCTGTTTAATCTCAAATTCTCTTAAAGCGTCACTTTCCTAATTAACATTAGGTTCTAATCTCTTCCATGCAAAATATTATTTTTGATTTTTTGGAACTTCATTAACTGACTCCATTCTTATCTCCCTCCTCCTGGGGGACATGAAAAAGACACTGTTTGTCATGGATTATGGATTAAAGAAATATATGATGAGATAATTATACATTTTGATATGTCTTTTTATTAAAATCATGTTTGAATTGAAAAATGCCACTGTAACCTCTTTAGAATTAAAATTATAAAGTAATAAATTGTAATTTAAACAAAATCCTTCAGTAAACTTTGTTATAACCTAGAACAAAAAAATTGTGCCAGAGCATCTTTATAAAAATTAAATGGTACCACAATAAGGCTCCCTTCTGGCACTTATAGCAACTCATTAATAAAAAGTGTCTTATAACTTGTTTATAAGTATCTATTAATAATTCATAAAGTGTTACAACCTAGTTTAGAACTGGATTATAAACCATTCATAAACCCTTTAAGGGTTGTCTTACTGTAAAGTGCTACCAATTAAATTATACCGGTGTATATATATATATAAATATTCCAATAACTAAAAAAAACACATTAAAATCAAATATACACTTTACCTATTTGACCCTTTTTGAATAAGGCTAAGAGTTACATTAACTGCCACAGTGGTAGAGGCTTGGCGAAACACCACACAAGCTCAGTCCTGTACTGCTACTTGAGCTCTTTTGATGGTCAGTGTTGGTGATGTAAGTGTCTTAGATGTCCAATGCCGAAAATAGGTTTATTACCTTTAATCCCATAAATCACTCCCCACTCTACCCTGGAAAAGCTTTTATTTGATTTATTTTCCATAACAACATATAGACATGATTCTTTCCTTCCTGTATCTCGTTGACTTGAAGTCTGAACAGTGATCGGGATCTACCTTGAGACTTGTTAGTCATTGTCTTAATTCAAGAAAAGTTATAATCATCTCAAGTGAACAGCACGTGATTTATGTTTGGTTCTTGTATTTGGTGGCCAAGATAAAAGCTGTGCAGAGTGGGGAGGAATCTTGTGAAGATTAATGACAATGTGCAGACTCCTGGCAGATGGTGCCTACATAACAAGAGGCCTGTTAACTCCTCAGATTGAATGAGTCGAGCCGGCCGCTGAACTGTGAAGATTTATATTTTTGCATGCTTGTTCTTTCTCAATTTCAGTGCTTTGTTTCAGATGTGTGGACCTCAAATGTTCAGTGAGTGGAGATAACGTGAAACTATAAACATGTCATTGTCTCTTTCATTTGCTTATTTATTCTGGGTTGTGGCTTGCCTGGTCAGATGGAAATCCTTTTATTTATTTATTTATTTATTTTTTAATGCAAGTTTGCAGTCAAATGTTCATTAAAGTGTTCATGATTAACACATTTCCAGCTGTAGGCCCGAGATATTTAAGACTTCTGGGAATTGAACACCCTGTAATCTGTGCATGAATTTACATTAAAATTTTATTTGTGATAATAAGTATTATTACTATTATTATTACTCCTACTTGTAATTGCAGTGTACAAATGATTCACTGTATATATTTGTATATTTTATGTTTGAAGCATAAGACAAGACTAACACAGACTAGCCCCAGCTCACCTCATGGATTACATCAGCTCTGTTAGTTTTTCTACAGATACACTATAACACATTCCATCTATTATCTATTCCCATAATTTATTATACATGTTAAAATGCTTGCCTAAAGACTTCATAGATTTTTTTGCAAAGCTGTGGCGAGATCAATGTGAGTATATTCATTTCAGTGCTTGTAATTTTCTTTTTCTTCCCCTAAGGTATGATGTAAAACCAAAAAAATCCAACAATGGCTCATATTGTAATGTTTTTAGACTGTGTTAAATGTACTAAATGTTAATATATTACCATACAGAGCAGAGCATGTGACATCAATAAACATTCAGCAAGCTGTTTTATTTTGAAAAACAGCTAAATCTCAGAAATGCTTCATAGGACTATTACCCTTCCATCATCTGTTTTTTAGATAGCATTTCGTATTGTTCAGCTTTGCCTCATCTATCTCCCATTCAAACAAACGATGAGTCTGACATGAATCCAAAAATTCAGAGACAATTCTGTTTGTCTAAGTCACAGACAAGGCTGATGTTCACTGTCCTACTGCCACATAGATAAATAAGGCCATGGATGACTTCACTCGCTGAAATGAGTCTCCTCTGGCAGAGCCTAACCATTAGTGTCTAATCTCTCACTTTTTATCGTCTCTGGGTAAGCTCTTATCCAGAACAACTCACACAACACAACAAATATACTCTGTAAGTGTTGTTCATTTGTAGCTATTTGGCTGTAACGTGTTTAAACTGTTACTGTCACCTTCTAGTCACCTGTCCAAAGTCCTTACTTCGGGTTCACACACTGGCCATCATACTTAAAAGGCTCAGCATCGAAACATGCAAGCTGTCCTTCAAAAATTCCCCCATAGCTATAAGCAAAACGTCGGCAGATCACCTTGAGTCATAACACCCAGGACGCTGTTGACTTTATCTTCAGATGGACATAAAATCATACACTGTATTATAAATATATTTTTAGTAGTTTCACACATAAAGCAGCCATGACTAAATACTGAATCAATGTCTTATCAAGGGGCTGAATCTGGCAAATTGGTTGGACATTGATTTAGCCATAAACTGTTCTGGTTCTTTGTGATAATGTTACACATCCTGCTTAGGTGGAGTTTATAGAAGCAGCACTCAAATCATCTGTATCCACAGGATTTCTGCTGAGCTCTGTTAAGCTGCTAATAGAAACATGTATTTGTAATCTACACTCAGTTGCTACTGTGTTAGGTAAACCTGCTCTGTAACACAAATGGCCTGATACTATGAACAGCGAGTCATGTAGCTACAGCTGAATGCATACAGCATGCCGGCAGGGTCAAGAGATTCAATTTTACTGTGGTGAAGCATTGTTACAGTTAAATGATTTTAACCCGGTAGCTCAAAAACAGCTTACCTTCTGGAATTTTCATGAAATATGGTTTGTTTATAGTTTACGGAAAAGAATGAAACAAAAAAACATCCTTTGAGGGGCAGTTCTGTGGCTGAAAACACCATATTAATGAAAGAAGTCAGAGGAGAATGGCCGTAAGCAGAAAAATAACAGCTTGTTACAGTGGGGTGTGCAGAAAGGTATCTGTAGGCAAACTCATCAAGAATTGAAGTGGTTCTCCACAGAAGAAGGACTCCTACCTGGTAATATGTAAGGTACCTAATAAAAGGGCTTCTGAGTGTCCTTCAACTCCCTTCATTCAAAGTCTGTTTATATGCTTGTGCGTGTGGAAATAAGAGCGGCTCAGTGCTCTACGCTACCTGATTATCTAAATAAGTCCAAAGCACTTTCAAATGTAACTAGAAGAGTTATGTCCTGCGGTTCACAGCCTAGAATTACCCTTAAACGAATTTGGAATTATTTGTAACGACGCTCTAATTTAAGTCAGTTTTGAGAAGCGTCATCAGCTTTTGCCTCCTTGGTTACTGTTTTAAGATAAACAAATTAGTAAATAATTAGAAAAAAAATTGTCAAACCAATGTGCTGAAATCACTGACCTGATTTTGGCATAAATTAGATTCTTAAAATAACTTGCATGAATAAAAAGCATAATGAACAAAGGAACATCGAAACTCAAAATTAAATTACTCTGTTGCATGAAAATATTCTCAGATAAACTGAAAGATATTTAAGTGCACCGTACTCATGTTGCAATTTTACGTGGCGCCACCTTTTGCCGCAATAGCAGCAGTTAATCTTTTGCCAATAAGGATGACGAGCTATCTTTGCATATTGTTCAGTGCAGCTGATTCTTCCGAGATGAATTACTCTGTTTTTTTCTCAGTTTAATCAGATGACAAGTGTGCACTGAACTTTTCCCATAGTGCCACGGACGCCCAGCTGGACCGAGAATACGTCGTTCACTGGGCCTTTGTAAGACATTCACTTTTCTGTTCATAAACCACTCCAATGTTTCTCTTGTTTCAGGTCATTTTCCATGCTTGTATATATAAGCTCCCAAGCAGATGAAAACAAGTTCTCTCACTGTATGTGTCACACGCAGGGTATGCAGTGTGCCTGGATGTAAGCGGCGTCCGGCAGACAAGACAGCGGAAAGGCAGATAATCCAAGCAAACGGGGTTTATTCACC
>JAODUD010000039.1:8444501-8455431 GCA_026784285.1 Stomatorhinus walkeri | reverse complement strand
TTCCATTAGGGTAGAGACACGAGGTAATGAGGGGGCGTGGCACACAGGAGGCTCTGACAGGCGGATCATGACAGTATGTTTGCGCCATGCATTCTTTATCCACTTTGAAAAAATCTTCCCACTGAAGGAAAAAGAAAACCCACAGTATAATTCTATCACCAAACATTTGATATTCCCCCACCAAACATTGGTTATAGTGTTCTTTGAGGTGTGGACAGCGTTAAATTTCTGCCTTACACTTTGTTTTGAATTTTGATTTGTTACATCTGACCACAAAAACTATACATTGTAATTGTCACTATCCTGCTTTTTGGCAATCTCCAGATGAGCTGTAGTTCTTTTTATTTTTTGCTAAAGGCTTTGTTTGAGCCAGCCTCCCATATGAGGGTTATGCCGAACTGCTTTCTTGTTTAACTTTATCTCTGAGCTCATTTTCTCAGCTGTTCTTCAGATTTACAGCTTGAATTCTAATGCCTTACACTTTTTTTATCCAGAAAATTTGACATCTACTAGGTAGTTGCTAATTGTATGGCGATTTCAGCAATTTTCTAGCATGTTTCAAATTTTTTCCCTGACAACCTATAAATAAAATAGTTAAACTTTAAGTTTCAGAACTTGGAAATAAAAATACCACTGGAAATATATTTCAGTGCTGAATCCATAATTTAGTGAAAAAGTTGTTTTTGGCACTGAATACCTTTGCAAGAATATAAACTGGCTGACAGGCAAGAATTTTTTTAAGCTTAATTTAACGGGTTTGTGAAGTACAGTCAGGTCAAACTCATCCCTCTGGAGCCTGAACATTTCAACCTAACTGAAGGTGATTCAACGTGCAGCACAGAACGGATATGGCAAGAAAGGAAACATGGTAGACATAAAAAAACATATGCTTTAAATAACATGTACTATAAATAGACTGAGCAGACAGTCTGATTTAAATGTCAAGGAAAAGAGGTGGGTTATCAGTCTGGCTTTGAAAATACCCAAGGTAGGAGTGGACCTGGTGTGAGGAGGTAGGTAACTTCAAATTGGCGGAGAAACCGCAGCTGAGACGCGGTCATGGTGCTTCCAGGAGTAGCTGGTCAGGTGATTTATGGAACCTCCAGGGGACATATGGGTGAATGAGATCTGTGAGGTAGGATGGTGCTACACCATTTAAAGACTTCTACACAAGCAATAAGGCTTTAAAATCAATTCTAAAATGAACAAGTAGACTGGGAATAAATACAATTAAAACAATGCAGAGCAAGCATTTACAGGTCAGTCACAGTTTACAACGGAATCACACTTCGTTAATGGGTCCTTTAAGGAACATGACATTCGGACAAAATAAATCGATGGGCACCCTTATTCAGTTTATCTGTGCTGTATTCCCAAAATCATATAAACTGAGTTTTATTGTATCCCACTCCCAAACCCAGTGGCCAGACCCATCTGTCCAACCTTGATGTTTCCCCCAAAGGTGATGAAAGAAGCTGATGGTTGTCTTTCATTTTTGTTCATCCCTGCTGCTTTTCATTAAACCCCCACTATTCTTGTCCCTAAATAAAGTCAGTATTCCCTCCTCACATCCCTGTGTCACATGATTCTGTTTACCGTTCTGGGCAAAGTAAGTTTTACAGCCTTTGATAACAAGCCAGAGTGTGTTATATACGACACCATTACTTTCAGGAGAACCATCCTTTAGAGCAGGGTTTCCCAATCCAGTTCTCAGGGACCTGCAGACAGTCCATGTTTTTGCTGCAGGTAGGGAGTAGGAGGGAGCAAAAATGGTGATGGTCCGTGGGTCTCCAAGCATTGGGTTGGGAAACACTGCTTTAGAGCTATGTATAGTTTTTAAAGCATAGGAAGAAGGAAAACTATGATAATGATCCTGGGTCAATATAGCGCCCTGATCTTCTCTGAACACCCAATCTTTAGAAACGGATGCATACAATCAAAGAAATGTTAGACATATTTTTATTGACACCTGGCTGATGATAAAGACAGGGCTCCTAATCAATGTATGCCAGGGAAAGTACACCTGAAATACATAGTATTGACTTGTAGGGAATAAATATGGTGTAATGTGTGACACAGATGTTAAACCACTGTCAAACAGTATGACCTTAAACCTCTAGCACACTTAAGAATATACTAAACTGAGTTCTAATTTTGTTAAAAAACGTCTTACCATTATTCTGATCTTGTTGGCTTATGACCGTCTCCATAAATTACTAACCTTTGAGGTCTGTGACAGGGAGACAATTTAGCATCTGAAGCCCCAGTTAGCAATGGGTGGACTAGCTGACCTAAGTAATACAATAATATCTCATTTGTAACATTGTTATGGCCCTTGCAGAGCAACGTTTCTTTTAGCAGATAATTCTTAAGATTTTTTTTGAATAACTTACAGTTACACCTATATAGGCAAAAGGTTAGCATAGCTAAGGGCCTGTAGCTCTAGTATCTGTCTTGAATTGTACCTAAGAACAGGTTGGATCCAGGAGATTCAGAGGTAATTACTCCCTTCACTAGAGCGAAAAGATCCCAGGCAGCTATCACAGATGAGTCTTAACTGCCCTGTGCGTGACCCCGCGGCAGCAAGCTAAAGCCTTTTTCATGGCCTATTTCTGAATGCATGTCAGGTGGAGAGGCCTTCTTCGATGTCTAGGAAGGTAGCTTTGCAGTATACAGACTAGCACCATTAATCTCTCCCCTTATCAAATGCCGTGCAGAGTAATTATATGGAAATGTTTTGCTGGATACAGACTTCCTGAGCTGTTTCATTGTCTTCTGGGATCCAAACTTGGTCTTTGAAAACATGCATATAAATCCGTGTATTTCTTTTTAAGAAGTAACTACTTGAAAACAGGCCCAACCTCTGTGAGATGCTAATCCCTTGGCATAGTGGCCCGGCTGATGAGAAATGCTAAAATTCATGTAGCAATCAGATGGATTTGTAATAGGCTTATGTGCTTAAAGCACATATCTGGGGGCGGTTATATAGTAGAGGGATGGAAATTTGGCTTACCTGCTCTTCATTTATATAAAAGAGCTTGTCGGCATTGTGGTTTCTGCTACTTAACCCACTATGCGGAGGAGACTCTTCTGTTCATCCTACCCTCTACTGAACAACATCCTTTCTGTTCACCATGGTGATGGAGGCAGGTGCTGCTCTGCCTGGACCAGCTTCGAGGAAACAAAAAGCTGCTTTTCAACGCTGCCAAATAGTCAGGTAATAAATGGCCTTGAAACGAACAAGAAATTGTTTATCTACCATGTTAATAATGCAGCTGATTTCTGGAGACGGTGCTGGAGGATGAGAGGTGAACACAGCTATCAACGTTAGAGATATTTGAAACTTTCACTGTGATCACTATTCAGTAGACTAAACTCAATTAACTAATTAATAAAACAAAAGTGAACACTTCTGCATCGCAGCTTTTCCCATCGCGGGTTTGATATACTGTGTTGTCGGCATAAGAAGTTAAATTTTAAGTTTCGCAAATGCCACAGACAACGTGCAAAGGGCAACACACTAAAGGTTTAGTGGTTCATTAATGCCTAAAATGTTCGTACCATGCTTGTTTGGAGGGCGCTACCCTGTTTACAGCGGCCTCTCATGCGATCTCAGTCAGATTTGTCTCGCATTTCTCATGTCTTTTCACTTTGCTTTGTTTGCATTCTGACCTCATTTAGGAATCAAAAAATTTTTACACAGATTTTCCAGATTGAAATTGGAGCCTCCGTCTCTAACCCCTGCGATGTGGAAGGTTTGCCTACATAATGTGTCAGATGATGTGTGATAGCACTGTGCTGTCTGGAGTCTTTAGTAATTTGATCTCCAGAGGTCTGTCACACATGCTGTGAAAATGACTGTGCTGCTGTTGCCATATTACAGAGCCTCACTCATGACATAAAGATAAAAATGATGTATATATTGGTAACAAATTAATAAAGCGTGATTACAATTTAACTTAGACAAGGAAACGAATTAGTAAAATATGCCCACGAAATAAAACCACAATAAAATGCTTTTGCCATCTATATTCTACATAAGTGCCTCTCGTTAATAACAATTCCTTGCCTTTAAGAATGTGTTTGTAGGTAATTCCAACCTAGGGTTGCCAATTCCAACCTGAAGGAATTGGGGAATTCCCTCAAGAAAAAATATGTTGAGTGAGGTTGGGGGTGTCAATATAATGTAGCAGATCAAATTGTGAATACGGAACAAACTGTGCGCCATATTGGTTCAAAACTGGACGCAGCATTTCATGTCTCCATACAGGGCGATCCCATAAAACAATACGTGTGGTAACCTTATCCTGGATGTAGTGGCCTGAGCAGTTCTCATGCACTGTTGGTCTATCACAGTCTCAGGGGGCGGTGCTTGGCTGTATATAAAGTGAGTGCCTAGGAGGGAATGGAGTCTGAATTGTCAAGTATTTTGGCAGCCAGCTGTAGTCAGGCAGTGAGGCTGCATAGTCAATTTGGCCTTTCTCTACTGCTTTAGCAAACTCGAGCGTTTCGAGTTGGGGGTCTGATGGTCTGGATGATGCATAGTTACAAAGAGTCTACTCTCCAGGTAAGCCTATTGTAAATAAAGACCACTTGGAGTTCTGCTGGGACTGAATGATTTTGTGAGTGTTTTTTTTGTGCGTAGCTGGGGTCATAGGATCAGTTCCTGTGCTGTCGCCATCTGTCTGCGATGGGTAATTTTGTATTATTATTATTTTTTTGTGAGTTTTAGGTAATGTCTGACTGTGGTAATAAGTTCCAGGGTCGTCCCTGAAAGCAGGTCCCCGTTGCTGTTTTGTCTTTATCCCTGTGTTGTGGTTTTAACCATGACGTGCCCTGGGGGTCATCTGCGTGTGGTGGGTCATCCAGCATCGATCCGGGTCGGTGTGGGGAGCAATGCTTTGTGGACAAGCAATATTTGGACCCTTCTAGACTGTGGAGTCTCTTAGGACTTGTTTTCTTTGGGTGGGGCTGCCCGTCCCTCCCCTCAGTTTTTTTGGATTATTTGCATTCATTCTCTTTGTGTTTAATGCTTTTGTTGAATAGCTGCTTCTTTGCTTTCCTGAGTTCTGTTTTATATTTTTGCTTTGTAAGTAATGATTTTGGTTATTTTTTTCCCTTTTTCATGGAAGATTGAAGGTGTTTATTTGAATTGCTGTGTTTTTTCTGTTGCTGTATTTCTTTACATTTTGGGGTTTTTAATTCACCCGTAAGTGCCTCTGACGGTATATAAGGCACTGGGAGAACGAACGCCATCCTAATCCTCTCTTATATTTGTTTAAGGGGTAGCAGCCTAAAGCCATCTGAGTCGAGTTTTCCCTCGCTGGACGTGGTCTCCACTCCGTGTGTGTGTGTGTGTGTGACCATGAGTTCAGTTGGTCACTCAGAGGCCTAGTCTCTCCTGTCCCGCTATCGGTGGATATCGTGCAATAAGCCCTGCACTTGAGTGAATTATTTCCTGGGTATAACAGTGATTCTGTCTGAAGTTCAATAATATATCAATTTTAGTCACGTCTCTGTCCTCCTTCGGTTAATTGAACCCATGTGCTTGTGCACCATTTCTGTTAATATGGGTATATTCCCCAGGTGCAAGGCCCAGGGTAGTGTAGTCAGCAGTTGGTTGTATTCTGGGTCTTGGTAGGCCGCTCCACCACATAACCTTAAAAGAAAACTCAGGTAAATTATCCATGTCCGTACCAGCAGGCTAGTGGCCTAAAGGAAGGTGATGCATTAGGCAATAAGCAGGGTATGTAGTGAAACATGCTCACATTTTGATATTTTGTGGGAACAAATTAGTAAGGTGTCCACAATTGAACTAAAATGAGGAAACAAAATAGTAAATCCCATTGATAATGTACAGGTCACGACCCAAGTAGACAGAAGAGCAGGGCATTGAGCTATCACAAGCTGCGAGAACCTTCAAGGAACCTTGCCATAGATGCTACAAGTCTGTAGAAATGCAAAACCACTCTTCCATGAGAAATTCTTTCATTTTGGTCTTGACGTATCACAAGATTAGCTCCAGAATTTTAAATGTGTTAGCTGACATGTTGCATTTTCTATATTAAGTTGTGGTGTCTGGCAAGGCTGTGGTGTATAACTTCAGTAATTTTTGTGTTCCTAAAACCAGTTCTGTGTGCTCTGACATCCTGAAAATTAGGCTTTGCGAATTTTGGTATAGTTCACTCCCATGAGAATAGACATACTTCAGCACAGAATCTGAATGCTTTTATATTTATTGGCATGACCTTTTGCAATGCTGAGTGGCCCTAAGCTATGGCAATTAATGCACCTCACGCCATAACAAATCCTCCAGAATCCACCATGGTGGACAGCACGTGCTGAGGTCTGCAGGCTTGTGCCACACATCAATTCATTTGAATGGTGAGAACAGAGATGACCACATCACTCTGTTCTTTGTGCAACAGTACTAAGAAAAGTATGTTTTAGATTTAATTAGTTTATAGACTGCAAAACGACCATTATATTTCTCTGTGTGTAGCTCTCTGTGTAGAGTGATAGGGGAGGACTTCGACAGTGCAGAAAATTCAGGAGCCAAAGACTATAATCCAATCACCAGATTTAATAAATTATTTCCCAGAAGTTGAAGTGTCAAAGTGATAATATGCAGTCTAACCAACACCACAGGCGCCTTGGAACCAGCTCCTTATCCTAGGAATAAAGAAACTGTGCTAATCAGAAGCTGTGCGCATAACACGTCTCGGCGTTGGGATGGGGTAGCGTCCTACTGGTGTGTTCTAATGGCTTAATCGGATTTTCTCAAATCTCTGCAAACCTAACACAAAATTCTCATAAAAATTCTACAAAACAATAATATCAGACCTAGAGAGAAGCAAATCAGACTGGTAGAAAGTCTTTCCCTCAGGCTGATGTTGAAAACCAACAATGGCATATATAAGTAATTATAACCCTAATCATCAAACCATAACATTTGAACTCTATAGCCTTTCATTGCAATCCTGATTTCTAATGACACTGAAACCATCTAATGTCCTCTAAACATATTACAGTATTTCATTTTCAGAAATTATGTTAATAGTTTAAATGCATTGAATGTTTTTCTCTTTGCCTTTGTGTACATGCAGGCTATAGCTTTGAGGGCCTGCAGTTCTCCTTTAGGCGCTCTTATAGGAATGTCTTGTAAGGTCTTCCTTTATCTTCCTGCGTTGACAGGAAGCCTGAAGGCTCATACTGGCACGCACTCAACATAAATACCATATTGCTAAAAGTATTGGGACACCCCTCCAAATCACTGTATTCACGTGTTCCAATCACTCCCATAGCCACAGGGGTATACAGTCAAGCACCTAGGCATGCAGACTGCTTCTACCAAACATTTATGAAAGAATGGGTCGCTCTCAGGAGGGTCAGTGAATTCAGGCGTGGTACCATGATAGGATGCCACCTGTGCAATAAGTCCGTTCATGAAATTTCATTGCTACTCAATATTCCACATTTGCATATCTACATATCCGATCAACTGTTAGTGGAATTTTAACAAAGTGGAAGCAATTGGGAACAAGACCAACTCAGCCACGAAGTGGTAGGCCGTGTAAAATCACAGAGCGGGGAATGCATGCTGAGGTGCACAGTGTGCAGAAGTCACCAACTGTCTGCAGAGTCAGTAGCTACAGACTAGCTTCAGATTAGCTGAAGAACAGTGAATAGAGAACTTCATGGAATGGGTTTCCATGGCCAAGCCACAGCATCCAAGCCTTACATCACCAAGTGCAATGCAAAGCGTCGATGCAGTGGTGTAAAACACATTGCCACTGGACTCTAGAGCATTGGAGGCATGTTCTCTGGAGTGATGAATCATGCTACTCTGTCTGACAATCTGATGGATGAGTTTGGGTTTGACGGTTGACAGGAGAACAGTACTTGCGTAACTGCCAAGTGTAAAGTTTGGTAGAGGGGGGATTTTGGGGTTGTTATTCAGGAGTTAGGCTTGGCCCCATAGTTCCAGTGAAATGACCCCTTAATGCTTACGCATACCAAGATATTTTGGACAATTCTATGCTTCCAATTTTGTGGTAGCAGTTTATGAAAGACCCTTTTCTGTACCAGCATGTCTGTACCCCAGTGTACAAAGCAAGGTCCATAAGGACGTGGATGAGTGAGTCTGGTGTAGAGGAACGGGCCTGCACAGAGCCCTGACCTCAACCCAATAGAACACCTTTGGGATGAATTAGAATGGAGACTGTAAGCCAGGCCTTCACATCCAGCATCAGTGTCTGACCTCACAAATGATCTCTTGGAAAAAAGGTCAAAAGTTCCCATAAACCTTGTGGACAGCCTTCCAAGAAGAGTTGAACTATTATGGCTGCAAAAGTTGGGCCATCTCCATATTAAAGCCTATGTCTTAAGAATGGGATGTCATTTAAGTTTATGGGTGTCCCAATACTTTTGGCAATATAGTGTATTACATGTGATTGACTTTCATGGGAATAACATGTAAAATGTTGACGATCCACTTTTACCCATATTGACTGTACATAATGAAAATTATTTAAAATGACTAGCAAGCAAAATATTTAAAATTACATACCTTAAGGGGGTGCCAGGGATAGGTTAGTTGGCCCTGTGAGTGTGTGTGCTCTGCATTGTGTTGGCCACTGCCCAGGGTTGGTTCCTGCCTGCGCCCCCACGACCCCAGTTGGGATTAAGTAGTCACAGTGATGGATGGATGTATATATACATCTATCAACCATAACATTAAAACCACCTATGTAGTATTGTGTAGGTCCCCCTCGCGCCATGGCAACAGCTCTGACCTGTCGAGGTCATTCTGTTAGCAATGTACAGTTCTCTCAGAACACAATTTCATTTTGATATACCGATCAGCCATAACATTAAAATCACCTTCCTTATTTTGTGCAGGTCCCCCTTTTGTCACCAAAAGAGCTCTGACCCATTGAGGCATGGACTCCACAAGACCTCAGAAGGTGTCCTGTGGTATCTGGAACCAAAACATTAACAGTAGATCCTTTACGTTTTTGACTTCCTGAAAGTTGTGAAGTGGGGGCTCCATTGATCGGACTTGTTTGTCTGGCACATCCCACAGATGCTTGATCAGCCAAGTCAACACCCCGAACTGTGTCATGTTTCTCAAAATCATTTCGTGAAAAGTTTTTTGCAGTGTGGCAGAGTGCATTATCCTGCTGGAAGAGGCCACTACCGGCAATGGGTTTACTTGGTTTGCAACAACATTTAGGTAAGTGGTACATGTAAAACTAACATCCATTCGAATGCAAGGACCCAAGGTTCATCAGTAGAACATTGCTCACAGCCTCACAATAGTTATTTCTATGAACTAATATATTCATCATTTTAATACCCAAATGGGAGAATAATATGACCAAAGACTATTTATAGAGACCTATAATGTTCCTTCCTGTCTGTAAACAACGTGAGAGCATGTTGTGACTTTGCACAGAATCCCAGAATCCAAATCTAAAATCAAAACATTCAGCATCTCTCAGGGAAGCTGTTACCTGGTTTATTTCTTTTCTAAAAATTGACAGATGGAGGCATTCATGAGATAAATACATTGTAATGTGCAGTACTTGCTTTATTTTTACTGAATGCTATACCTTAAAATATTAAAAATCTTTCATGTTATTAAGTGCACTTTGAGTGGCTGGGTTTCTGTTTTTAGAGCCATTTGCCAAATTGGTTTTGGATTTTAAGATCTTTAGAATTAATCCGTCACGTCGGTGGGGATAAATGCTGCAGCTGGTGAAACGAAACCCAACGGTGGGGTGTTTATTCAGCAGGTTGGGAGACAAACAGATCCGTAGACAACATAACGCACAATGACGGAACTAAGGAGTAGATGACTACGAGGCACTAAAATAAAATCACTGACTAGAGCTAACAAGACACAGCTGGAAGCAGTACACATGGGGGCTGGCGTGAAAGGTAAACCTAACAAGCATTGGGTGGGGCTTGTTTGAGGCCACAACAAGAGGGTTGAACAGATGTAGAAGGTAGGGACATGAAATTGAGTACTTGCAATTATATGTACATGTGGTATATGCTTTTTTGAAATTATTTGCAAGCAGTATTTTGTTGGAAATGAATAATCTGTACAGTCATGGCCAAAAGTTTTGAGAATGACACAAGTATTGGTTTCCACAAAGTTTGCTGCTTCGGTGTTTTTTTTTTTAGATCTTTTTGTCAGATGTTTCTGTGGCATGATGATAGTTTCTTACTGTCATGTTACGGGCAAGGACAGAGGCAAAGTCAGGTGTGGGGAAAACCAAAAGGGGCTTTATTAAATAAAACTACAGACAGGATAGAGAGGATCGGGCCAGGAGACAGGAGAGAACACTCAGGCAGCAACATCAATGAAAAGAATGGGGAGCTCAAGACAGGGAGACACTATATACATGACTGATGAGGGAGCAGACGAGAGGCACCTGGGGTGATCCACACAAGAACTGTAATGAGAGGCAAGATTAAATAAGTAACAGGTGTGGCTCATTAGAGTCACTCAATGGAGAGAATGAGGTGGGAGGGATGCAGGGTATGACACTTACAAGCATTTTATAAGTGTCAAAGGCTTTTATTGGCAATCCACTTCTGGGCCAAATCCTGACTGATGGCAGCCCATTCATGCATAGTCAACGTTTGGAGAATGTCAGAATTTGTGGGTTTTTGTTTGTCCACCCTAGGATTCACCACAAGTTCTCAATGGGATTAATGTCTGGGGAGTTTCTTGGCCATGGACCCATAATGTGATGCCATTAAGACCGGACACTCCTCAGCCTTCCTGGTAAGGTCTATTCAGGAGTGCTTGAGAGGAGGGTCCGCCGGATTGTCGAACCTCAAATTCAGGAGGAGCAGTGTGGTTTTCGCCCTGGCCGTGGAACAGTGGACTAGCTCTATACTCTAAGCAGAGTCTTGG
>JAODUD010000039.1:8432336-8444401 GCA_026784285.1 Stomatorhinus walkeri | reverse complement strand
AACCCCCCCCCCCCCCCCCCCCTCCCCCATTTGGCCCTATTTGGCCCACGGCCTACAAACTACTTATGTTAATTTGGGGTAAGAAAACTAATAATTATGTGGAAAAATCTATCTTTATTTACTTCTTGAACGGCTACGGGAATCTAGGGGTAGGTGTTTGTGGGTCTTCTTGAACTTCTTTTTGACTTCCTCTGGTCCCCGTCATCAGAACTCAGGCATTCGGAAGAAGAGGATGGGTCAGGAGAACTTGAAGATGATAAAATGAGGTCACTGATAGTATTGCTGGAACCTATGAAAATGTGTGTGGGGTGGACAAGCATGAAGATGTATAAGTAAACAAATCTTAATACTTAGTGTAGTGACCCTCTGCAATTCATTATTTGAGAGCAGGGGCACTGCTAGATATTTTGGGCCCTGAACAGAAAATAATGTTGGCTCCCCCAAACAATGACTATAATATTAAAACATTCTCTGGGGCCCCTTGTTAGTGCCAGGCCATTAGAATCATCCTAACTTTTCACCCCCGGCAGCGCCCCTGTTTCAGACGTTGATCAGTTAAAGAATAAATGTATAGCATTACAGATGATGGCATTGTACCTGGATTTTCACTGGATTTTGGCTCCTTGATTTCTACATGTGCTCCCTTCAGTTGTGCCAACAAGAAGTCTTTGTCCTTTTGCAGGTCAATATTGGCCTCCTCGAGGTGTTTAACATGTTCTTCAAGATGACTAATCTTCTGTAGTGACGATTTGTTCTCCTCTCTCAGGCCATCTACATCGCGACAGACAAAACACATTTTGGGACAAATAAACATAATTTTTTTTTACTCATTTTGACTCAAGCATGCTTCATTACTGTATTAATCATTACATGCTTTCTGATTGGCTGACACTGGTAAAATGTTTATTCACCATTCCATACTGATGCTAAACTGCATGTTCCATTATCCATGTGTTTTCCTTCTGTCTACAAAAACGGCCTTGAAAGTGTCGCAATATAGGGAAATAATGGACTAGGCAGAGGCAACTCCACCCCGCTTCGCATCGTGGAGTTCTTTCCCCATGCCTCGTCCATTATTCCCCTATATCGGGACACCTGAGCAGCCGTTCACAACAGCTGGCACAATTCTGTTGAATCAATAGGTTTATCAGTGGACTACTTAATAGGATGTACACACAGTAATGGTTTTGGGGTCATGTTCTGATGGCAAATTTGAGGGGAAGAAACTGTGAACAGGCATAAATATATAATTTGTGGGTTTTAATTCAGGACACATTTCAGGACATACGCAACGTTAATGACCGGACTGGGGAAACAAACTGAAACGCAGACTAAATACATTGAACTAATGACAGCAACAGGAAACAGCTGGTAAACACTGGGATTCCACATGGGGTAGATGAGGAGGCGTGGCACACTGGAGGAGTGGACGAGTGGGGCTTTCTCAAATCTTGAGTTACAAGATTTTTTCAGGGAACTTTCATTCTTCATTTTGTTTCCCGCACCACACCTCTTCTTCCCACGAGTTTCCATCGAGGCTAGTGTCAGCCTAAATTGTGAAAAGCAAAAAACACACCATTTGTAGACAGTTAAAATGAACCCGCACAAGTTGGTCATAAAACTGGCAAACCAAGTTGTTTTAAACAGACCTTTACTGAAACCTTTACTACTTTAGCCTACTCCAGTTAAAGTTTAGGCTAATGCCTGACATGCTTCCAGAATGCTACCCTCCACACACATGCACACCTATATTCACTCACTTAAACACTTAGCACTTAGTGGAATTAACATCAGTATAACTTATATGCATACATACGTTTTCTTACTCTCTCTCTCTAGTATAACAAGAATGATGTGATAAAGAAAATAAGAATCTTGAATCTAGCTAATTTACAGTTAACAAAAGTTAGCTAATGGTAACTAAAGTTAATAATGTTAACTGCAAGCTCACTCACTCAAAACAAAAGTATTATACAGAAATTACAACTAACATGCTTTAGTTTAACCTTAACTTACCTCTAAATAGACTACCTAATGCGTGAATGCTTCCACCACTGTTCCGACACCATCAGAATTCGCTTTTGCTTGACGGTGGTAGTGGTATTTATGGTAACGTGCATGCAGGTTGACAATGCTATGACAAGATTTAAATAAATAAATTTATGCTACACTCTCAGTTACTACGAGGATGAAAATGGGAAATAGTTAAATAGGCTTTCTTCTGAACATTTCAGTTCAGTGTAGTGGTAGTGTTCTTACAGTACTTACCGCTTAAATTCAAAATCTAATTCGGCGCCAGGTTCTTGTACTTTGGATTGCAGAGCTGTATGGATAGTCTATCACTAGCCTGTTAGGTAGGTTATGTGGACCCCTTCCATAACATGATTACAACAAGGACATAACAAGCTGCTCTGATACTATAAAAAAAACAGAAGAAAACTTGTTGTATGGATGCAGAAATGGGGAATGCTGAAGAGGATCATGAACTGCAGAAAATGCCATTTCAACAACTGAAGAAACAAAACCGTAGTAATGGTTTCCAGTGGAAAGCTCCCTTCTTATCTAATCTAGCTACTCTTTCAAACAAGATTTTAAGATTTGACTTCGTAAATATAGCCTTTTATAGGCTATTATTGCTGTGATTTACTATAATGGAAAATAGCTATCAAAGCAGTAGACCTACTTATTCTCACCTAGGCTATGGATTTTTTTATTTATGTGTGATAATTGTAATGCTTTGCTTTAATTTTCCTCAGGGTCTGCAAGCATCACAAAAGCTCCCCCATGTCTGTACCCAATGGCTCAATATTTTCAAAGTCTAACACTCCTTTGGTGAAATGGCTTGAATTCATTCAGGTAGGCATCACAATTTATGCGCCTATTAACCCATTATACAGCCATGTCTTTGTTGAAATATAGTTGTTTTGGTAGCTGAGACTTGCCCCAGAATTTTATAGATACATGACATGACACCTATGACACTTCATTTTAAAGTTTTTGAAATTTCAATGATTGTGAAAGTGCAAGGAAGAAGAATTCCAGACCAATTCAAACTGTGGACCAGATATTATTTGACCTGATACGTTTGTATCCCAAACAAAATCAACTTGACATTATAGGCTACAAAACCTGAATGACACTTAAGGACAACAGTCAAAAACATTAATGGTGTATTTATGTCATACTTATAACAGGCGGCTCCTGTCACTTTTCTTCTCTAAAAGTTTGCGCAAGGTTTGCCGTTGAAACAACTGGATATGGTTGCAGATGGGATCACAGTAAGCTCAAAGACATTGTCAAGAACGGCAAAATTACTCAGAGAGGTTGGTGCATGACACATGTAAGGTGATATAAATGATAAAATAGTAAATGCTATGAAAAAAACCTATTATAAAATGTATGTATGATGCTCATAGTAGGCCTGTTCCATACAAAGGCATCCCTATTCAGTGTGTTTGAAAAAAAGAGCTTACCAATTACATGTCACCGTACTGATGCACTGATAACTGTGTTCCACAGTGTGCATGTCTGCCCTCAGATGACTGAAGGACAGAGGAATGCGAATTGGTGGTCGTCATCGATTTGTTGTAATGGATGAAAGCAAATTCGCCCACAAACTAAAGGTAGCCTACTGGTCATGTATTTGTTTACCTCTGTCCCACAACACAATCACAGTTAATTAGTTGTCATTCATTGTCTTTGTTCCCACCCCTTACTTTTCAGTATAATTGTGGCCGATGTGGCAACACCTGGCGTCGCAAATGCACGTGGGTCTTTGCGATACTGGAAGTCGATGGTCACTCCAGACGACCCATTTAGAAACTTGCCAGGAATCGCTGAAGGCAGACTCTTACAAGACAAATCCAAAGACATGTCAGAACCAATGCATCCATCCTCACAGATGAATGGCATGCCTACAAAAATCAACTTTCCCAGTATGAGTATAGGCCATTCTCAGTCTGCCACAAGCAAAACTTTGTAAATCCAGAAACAAGTGCATATACTCAACACATTCAACAAGCATGGTAGACATACAAAAACCAAATATGGCATCTCAGGGGGAATCTAACCCCTCAGTCCCTCAAAACACATCTTTAAATGATTGGATGGTACTACCGGTTAGGAATGTGCCATCATAATGGTGTGCTGGGCAGACTCGTGCATGATTTTAAAAAATTGCAGAAATGATGGCAATGAAATGGCACTTGAAGACTAGTATTTTAAAGGAATAGTTTAATGCATGTTCCACAGTAAGGTTAGCTAGCATCGGTTACATTTGCACGTATTATGGTTTTGCAGTATTCATTGATGAAATAAACTGTTGTTTTAAGTCATGACTGAGTGTAGTATTTGTTGTTATTAGTTGACATTAATCTCAATGTTACAAAAATGTAAAATATACATACATAGGACCTATATGATAGTATAATGACACTTAATGACATTTTCAGGAAACATCTCAGATGGTTCACTGTACTTTGAATCAAAGGTAAGTATTCATGATACTGTCAGGAAAGTATTTTGTTGTGTAATAGTTCTTTGTGACAGCTTAATGACAAATCAGAACTACCACTATAGTTGAGGTCCAGGAAAGTATTCATGACACAATTATAATGGCCCATCACAAACCTAGAAGATAAGTCAGGCCAAATACACTTCAACTGGTTCATATAATAATTTAACAATTATGTCAAGTTGTCATGACAACACTATACCAAACACCTTGCATTTCTTTCTTGGCTAATGTCAAGTTGTCATGACAATATTGTAAATGGGTTACATTTTCTTGGTTAATGTCAAGTTGTCGTGACAAAGACACCATCACACAATGTCATCTTGGCTAATGTCGAGTTGTCAAGATGATAACACCCAAACAATGTCATCTTGACATTCCAAAAACCGAATGACACATTATGACAACAGTCATAAACATCAATAATGTGTCATTAATATGCATGACATGTGTCATGTCATTCATATGATGGTTACATGTCACCCTTATGTAGACCCCTTCAAATAAAGTGTTGCCATTTACATGCAATTTTACTAGCAACCTGTGAAGCCCTTTTTGTGCAAAGCCATGACTTGTCAACACTCTCACCTGTGTTGATATCAGCAGGTCCTTTTGTGGCGGTGCTGAAATGCAATGGAAATGGGTTTTTTGGGTTTAAGTTCATTTTCTTGGCAAAGAGGGACTTTATAATTAATTGCAATTCATCTGAACACTCTTCATAACATTCTGGAGTATATGCAAGTTGCCATCATACAAACTGAGGCAGCAGACTTTGTCAAAATTAATATTTGTTTCATTCTCGAAACTTTTGGCCACGGCTGTACATCAACTTCAACAACCAACTGTTCACTTGCCTAATATATAATGGCACTCTTGACAGGTGCCATAGTATTGAGATGTATAAATAGATGCTGGTTGCCAAGCACATGACGAGATCATGATAAGAGGAGTTTATTTCAAAATATTGTAATTTCATCCCACTGTACCAGCAGGGGCATCATTTCACCCATGGAAGGTTCACTTCTTCTTGCTATAAACACATTGTATCAGAAAGAAAAGAGAGAGAGAAAATAATTATTTTATCTTTCATCTCTCTCACATAGTGGCAATTTGCATATTGAATGTTATTTAAAAAGCTGAGAAGGCAGAAGGACACTGAATATCTCGTGTTATTTTGCTATCATTCAAAAAAGCTTGCATGTTGTTTGTTTAATGACCAGAACTCTTTTTCAATTTCTGTAACAGGCTTTCTTATTCTTAATTATTTAGTCGATGGCAGCATTGTAATTTTTTCAGAGGTCTTTGGGGCTTCGCTGGGGGTCAGACAGACAACACCTATAAAAGAGGGGGCAGTGATTCTTGCAGGATAGTTATTTTAAGTGGGACCAGGCCCATATTTTCTCTCCCAAGCTCCCAGATTGCCTTCAATTCAAACACTGGTCTAGGGATTTAACATTTGCATTTGTATTCCAATAGGCTCTACATCTAGGATTTAACGGACACTTTTTATTTTTTTGTCTACAAAGGTCATCTGTAATATCTTTTGTTTGAAAAGTGAGAGCGAGGCCCAATCCCAAACTGCTCCCTACACACTCCGCCGCACCACTCTGTCTTTGTTTGCATGTTCCCGAGACCCGTCACCATGGTGAAGTGCGTCTCAAAGCAGCAAGGGCTAAGGGGAAGTGGTCGATTATGCCCTCCCAAAGCGAGTCAGCAACGATGGTGGCTCGCGCGATTTCACTACCACTTCCATATCCCACAATTCCTAGCGCACAGGAAACAGAACAGTGTGAAAATAGACATGGAGGACGGTGCATCACTATATAAATGTAATAATGGAAAAATTGATAATGTAATAATTCGATTCTAACAGCACTGTGAAATGCATATAGAAAGTCTATGTTACATGTTATAATTCATCGCTGCAGAAAAAAAATAATAAAGCTACTATTTGTAGCTTGTCAGTACAGATAGATTTTTTCATGTACTTTTCAAAGTAGAATCCAGGCAAAGAATCGTTCGTTCGAAAACTCGATCAACATCACACCAGCAATAACAATTTGTGTTTCATATTTGCCAGTTTTTTTCCTCTACAGATCTGATCTGGTATTTGGTACAGAAGTAATACGCAATGTTTTACGCTGCGAGGATAAGTCTGTCTGAAATCTTTCTTGTGACAATTTCCTTCAGTTTAAGTGCATAGGGTGTGTTGTGAGGGTGACTCAGCGGGAGTGTGACTCGAAATGAAGGCGGGGTGTCGAGGGTATAGTTTGGGATTGGGCCGAAAGTGACAGCATATTTTAGTGGCTGTGGTTGAACATATACAGGGGCATGAGTGGTTTATTTGCTTTTTCCTGTAGTTAAAAAGTGCATCCTGGGTGAAGAAACCGTGCATTCATAAATGAGAGCTTTACAGATGCTTAATAAATAGACAGTGGTGGGGTAAATCACTATGATAGATGTGAAAAGATTGTAGCGCTGGCAGGTGCATGTCACCGCGTGACCCATGCGCAATTGTTAATAGCCTTTGTACTGATGTTTTAAATGGTTGTACTCCCTTATTGTCGCGAATGAGTTTACCTTTGTCTTGTGTGTACCCTGTCCAATCCTCGTGTGTATTTAGCTTGCGTAGATCTCCCACCGTGTGTGCACCTTACATATTGGCAACTGACAACCTTGTGTTTCCGCTCTGTATTTGGTTCGGTGCTTGTTATACACTGTGAAAAAAATCTCGTAAAAAAAAAATCTCATAAAAAATGGTAAAATGACTGGTAGCAGCAGCTGCCAAACAAAAACTGTGAAATTACAGTAAAATGTTTTATTTCAAATCAAGTGCAAAAAATGTCCTTTATTCTTTTGCATAAAAAGTTATATTACAGTTTTTCTTAATATTATTATGATCAAATACCGTAATTCAAAGGGCAGTTACAAAAGTTCAGCAGATAAATACTGTTATTTTACAGCTTGTCTTAATATTATTATGAGCAAATACCTTGATTAACCCGTATGTACCTGACCAAACATTCAGTGAAATCGTGAAAGGTGACAGTACATTGTACCCCATAAAGAATTATCCTCTTCTAAACTGGCAGTAATCCACTGGATCCTTGGTGCATCAAGGAGGGCTGGGGTGGGAGACAGAAGTCAAGAACATTAAAATTTAACATTCAAAAGAAAAGGTTAACTAGGATTCAAAGGTTAAAAAAAACAACAGCAACAGTAGAGAGTGTTTCTATTTTGAGGTGAAGAGATGGGTCTCGCCCAGAGGTTGAGTTCTCTGTGATCGAGACTTTTTAAACTGAACTGGGTGGTTGAAACAAAATCTTGGTCTGGATTTGTACTCTCTGGGCCTGAAATCTCCACCTCTGGTCTCACCTAATACGTATCAGGAGATGATAAAAATCATCTGGTGCTTACCAGGTTCTAAAATATATCTAACCACGAGTGCACAAAAATGTAGATTACACCATTCATGACTTATAAAAAAAAACACAAAACCAGAATGGATGAGACGTGAAGAAGCACACCCTTGCTGCTTCCATAGGATTTCAATGGTTAAGCAACCGGACAGGGGTTCAGAGTGTGACTATATGCACATCGATGAGGCCAGAATTATTTTAAAAAAAATGGATGGCTGTGTATACAGTCTTAAAGGGAACTCTGACATGATGAAACCTATAGCCCTGTTTTTAGAGGTTTAAGTGCATCATCTGTAGCCAAAAAATTATAATAAAAAAGAAAAGAACTGGTTCAATACTGACTGAGCTTTGTACTGGTGTAATTTCCACAGTCCCAGATGAACAGCACATGGAGATGACTAGTCAGCGTAAATATATATGAAGATTAAGGACACGCGTTTGGTCCACCCTCTCAGTCTACTGCTTTTTTCTGGCTGTATAGAGTTGTGAACATGCAAAGGGGATATAGTCAGGCATCACGCCATATATGCGTCTCAGTATAAACATTGAACATGACATTAAAATAGTTAAACAAGTACACGGCAGTCAGTGCTTCTGTTCTCCATACTGAGCATACTTAAGTTCTCAAGTGTGTTCAGTACAATATTATACAATAAAACAATAATAAATTGATTTTTTTAAATTATAACATCCTGTGATCGTATAAGTGAGATACTGAATACAATTGTGAACATGCAAAGGGGAAGAAGTCAGAGCCAGCACGTCTTCTCTGCTGCGTGAGGTAACAGAATCATGTGAATACTTTCGTGCATTTACAAAATGTGAACATTTTAGTGCAGTTCATGCATTTATAACAATACACAACGTATAGCGATAGATACATTTGTACTGAATTCACGTTTTCAGTTTTCATTAAAAGGCACTGAAGTTCTTAACATTGGAAATTCTGTTGGTCCAGTTTGTGCAGCGTACGTTCATCGCCGTCAAATGCTTAAGTGGAGCGGCTTTTCAAAATGAAGAACAGTGGCGCGATTTGAAAAGTTCACTAAAGCTGCGGGCTGTGCACTGAGCTAGAAGCGGTTGGGCTGCTGTGCGCATGCGTGCAGACGGTTGGTTGATTTCGAAGCACTGACCCAGAGCTACGACATCCTGGATAGCCTGATAGTGTTTTAAGCAATAATCAGTGCAAGTTCACACTTCATGTTAACTAGTTAAAAGTTAAGTTAATCCAGAAAAAATAAACTTATGTTCATTCTTCACCATTTTAAGTGAGAACTAACTCACTTTTTTGCTGGTTTCATTCATCACAACTAAGGCAGTAATCCTGTATTACTAAGACTTTATCTGGACCTAAACAGTGATTCACAATGCCACAAAAATCCTAACTAGTTCAAGTTCTTTAGTAAATGTTTACTAAATGTAGTAAAAAGTTCAGCTCACAGTTCACAGAAAAATGAACTTCTCAACACAGTATGACTATGTGCATATCCTTAATGGCTAGAAATGTTTGCCCACCACATAATATCACAATGAATAATAAATATACAGTGACATTTTTCCCTTTGCACTGCAAAACAATAAAGTACACATGAGGAAAGTTGGCTTTTTATGCCAATATTAAGTAATACCTTTCTTTAGTGCATATAAAGAATAGCAACCTATATATTTTACATAGACACGCCCACAATATGCAAAAGATATGTGATGATGATGTGGTCTCATTTTTTACGTTTGTGGGGGGGTTGGGGGGTGGACTAGCACATACATGGATACTGAGTATATCAGTCCTCTATATTTACTAATTCATGCTTTTGGAAGACATGGAGCGGATAGTCTACATAAAAGTGAGGGACTGCTGCTGCCTGACCTGTGCAATTTCATTCTGGATAATCTTTTTAAAAGTAATTAAAAATAAAACATTTGACTTGGAAGTTAAATGTCAAAGTAATGTAAACCTAACAGGATTTACCTCAAAATTACAAAGAAAAATGCTAAATTTTAGTATGGTCATAAATCTTTAAATTATGAATTACTTTTTAAATTACAGTTAAATGTTGTGATTTTACATAAATTTGTACATAATTTCAGAAAATGGGAAACATACAATATAAATTAAACCATATTTTTCCCTTTTAAAAATGTGAAATACATGTAATTTTTCATTACTGGCTTTATGTGTAAAATAAAGATTGGTTTATTAATTCAGGGATAATTTCTTTAATTCAACAGAGTTTTGCAGACAACTTTTTAAAAAGAGAAACTACTGTAAAAATGATGGTTATTTTCTGTAAAATTACATTTTATTTTACAGTGTAGTCCTTTTAAGGACTGTTAATAAAGAGCATGTTTTCCCCGTCAAGCAAGTCTCCATGTCTCTCTCTGCTCCCACGATGCCTCAGTCCACCCGGTGTTACAATATTACAAGGAATGTAATAATCACCCACGTCATTAACTAAATAAAATTTCAAGTATCTCATTGTTAAATAGAATCAGGTCTTGATTTACATAATGGGCAGACCTAGAAATTACCATGAGGGGTAGATCTGGAAATTCCTATGAGGGGCAGACCTAGAAATTACAAAGAGGATAGACTGGAAGGTAACAGATTTTCTTGCCGTTCAGTTGTTTTTCTACCATTTAAATGAATAATATAAAGTACTGTGCAAAAGTCTTAGGCGGTAATCCGAGGTGACTAAAGCTATTTATGTGAGTAGTAAGGGCATATGTGCTCAGAAAAAAAATAACATTAGACCATGTGAAAATTAAGAATAACACAACAAAAACTAACAATAATTCCTCTATTCTAAAAAAGGTTACTGATATCTTTTTGGATGGCTAGTTCCCAAAACCTCTCCTCAGGGGCACCCCATCCATCCCATGTATGTATTACATTTCACCATCTGCTCACATAATAATTCATTTAATTTGTTTTAATAAGTCAATGAAGTATCGATTGGGGTAGTGGTTGTGTCAAAAAATGCATGGGTGTATTGGATAGTCGCTGCAAATACTGGGCTGAATTCAGAAGAGATTTTGAATCGGCTAAGTTGACACACTTTGACAGGCATAATAGCATAGTTTTACACCAAAATGAAGATCATTTCATTGTCATTTTCTTAGACTACCTAAAACCTCAGCACTGCGATATATATATGATTTGTCACCAGTAGGATGGAGTAGCTGTTCTGTGCTCAGCACGGAGCATCGTAGCTTTACACATCTAGGGGTGGCTGTGTGTGGCCTGTCTTGTGAGCTCTGCTCCCTGAGATATGCCTAGGCTTGCTGGGGCCATGAAATGGAAAAGTGGGAAAGTAGATGAATGGAAATAATTTAATTAGTGAGTTATTAGCATCCATTAGAAGATGTCCATATGTATTTCAGGAAGTTAGGTATTTAAAAACATGTTCTGTTTCCATTAAACCATCTCACACAAAGAATAGACACTACCAGTCTGCAGAAGTGAAGGATATTTTTGCTGGATTGATATTTAAAATAGGTTCAGAGAAAAGATTTGTCAGGTAATTCATGACGAATAAACCACATGTTTAACAGGATTTAAAAGGAACTGAGTTAACCTTTTAAGGAACATGGCATATTTTTATAGTCCAGGTGGTTAAAAAATATATTTTTATATAAGGCTGATAAATTGATTGGTATTAATGTCTTTAATATCTTATTGAAGTTACTCTGAGGAAAGGACACTGGAGAAGATACTGTGAGGCTATGCATCCTACATTATAACTTATTACGCTTAGCCTTAGATGATTTTTTCGTTTGGTTAAAGAGTTGTTAGTGATCAACTGGGAATGGAAATATCGTATTATATGACACAAAAAAGGAAAGTGATTTTTCATCTGAGAGTTCAGCATTGTTAAAGCTAACACTATTTACTTACTTACTTTAAGGTTACCTACAAGTGGCTTATTTTATATTTATTTTCAGAAGTTTTTATGTGTTCATAAAATGTGATTAACAAATCATAAAAAATAAAGCACTGTTTTTGACCATATAAATTAAAAATGGGTAAATATTGGTTTCTGAAATTTTTGGCTACACAAAAGCTGTATTTTTGACGTTGGTCATCTGCTGGAACATTTATGGAAGAAGAGGGCTGCTTCTCTCCACATAACTTT
>JAODUD010000039.1:8394491-8414476 GCA_026784285.1 Stomatorhinus walkeri | reverse complement strand
TTCCCCACCCCCCCCCCCCCCCCTATGAGGCAGATGGCAGGGCTGTTCTGATGTGTAAATGTAAGCCATTTAGAGTCGTTACTCAGAGTCCTCAAAAATTTTTTGATGGCAAATCAAAATCAAAGAACAGATGCCAGAATTGGATCTAACTGGTTGCTGACTGATTTTGGAGCTGGGGTTCTCTGGACCATTGAAAAAGGAACCAGGAAGGCAGAATCAGAACCCGCATGACCCGCTTCAACCGGAGACCTTACTTCTTGATTAATACAGTAGTAGGACCAAATATTCTTTGCTTTTCAGAACCTGCAAGAGCACGACTCAGAACCCAAAGTCCAAGTCTGAGTCTGGGTCTGTTTGCATTCTGAAGAGCAGCAGTAGGTGATGGTTTATTAAAACAGGGTGACTATAGGGGATTGCTTTCAGGAAGCAGAACATTTCCTGCTCCAGGGTGCCCCACTGAACTCACCCTGAAAGCAACTTGCAACTACAATTCCACAACACATTCATTTCGAGTGATGGAAATGAACATTTTCAGCACATCTCAGAATACCTCAGAGTACTTTAAATTGCTACAAAATAGATGGAGGACAAACACTGCACAGCCTGCACTGTGAATGGAAACTTGTATTACTATAATGAGGCACTTACATCAATATTTTTCACCTTGTGTTCTCAGTCTATGAAATAAAAATGCTAGGAACTATATGAATAATATTCTAGTTGCATGGCTACTATTTATTACACAATTTAAATAAAAATGCTTTTCTTCATGATGAGCATACAACATTCACACTGGTGGGTGCATATAATTTTGATTCATTACACATAAAAGTTTGGTAAATGTGACACTTATTTGTGAAAAGATATCATGTCACCCTTCAGAACCTTCGACAGTTACATAACAGAGCAGAACTACATCAAAGATCAGACTAAGTAAAACACATTAATCCAAATGAAGTATTAAGTTAATAGCTTGATTGAAGTTAGGAAAATGAGGTCCAAATGAATTAGTGAAAAATTTACCAACAGCAACATGTGCTCATCTGGTCACCTTATAATTAATTAATGCTGGAGGATTTCCATCATTTAAATGCATATTAGAATCATCTTATGGCCATGTGGTAAGATGAGGACAGAATCATAGCCGTGTTCATTTCATTGATGAAAACTGAAACGATGATTATTAATCAACGAAGATTTTTAATCGAGGATAATGAGAGGATAATAAAATTTTTAATAATTTATGACACCAAAAAACTATGACAAAATGCATTGACACATTTGTCAAAGAATAAAAATGTCAGGAAGAGACAAATTTGAAATGGATCCAGTCAGAACTAGTATAGTTAGTTAATGCTGACTGTAATAGTACATGATTGGATAATGTTTATCTAACCAGCTTCCAGCACATAAGCCATTCAATTCTGCCTCTAAAGTACACTATATGGACAAAAGTATTAGGACGCCTGGCCAATACACTTAGAGGCACTTTTTTGACATCCCATTCTAAGTGTTTAGGCATCAGCTATAAATTCTGCCACTCTTCTTTCCACAAGATTTTTGAGTCTGTCTTTTGGAATGTTTGCCCATTCATCCACTAGAGCATCTCAGTGGTCCAGCACTGATGCTGGAAGTGAAGGCCTGGCTCCCAAACTCTATTCTGGCATAGAGGAGAGAGGAGCTGTGGAAAGCCTGACTGCAAGGGAAGCCAGTTAAAGGTGCAACATGCAGCTTCTTTTCATCTTCAGTTTTGGTTATATTGATTACTATATTATTTAACGTGCATGTCGTATTGGTGGAACATGTGCTCTATTAATCATTTTCTTCACACCATTACTCAAAATATAAGCTTGTTTTGCTCTGTTTACAAACTTAAACTCAATAATGCCGGTTGGAGTTTCAGTCTCAAGAACCATGGAAATGTCCAATGTCCTAGTTGGAGGGTCAGCTTAAAACAACTGCTTAAAGTAGCTGGCCCAGTGGATCACAACTGACGTATCATCTGTAAGGACCATTCCATCACTCACCCTGACTGCAAGTCTTCAAGGAACACAAGATCATGCTTTGATTACTCTGTAAGCAGGACGTGGGTCACTAGTCAACAGATGTGTGCCACCTGCTCACAGATTCGTCTAACAAATGCCTCCTTATCTGCCCTCAGAGCCCTTACAGCCGTCCTCCTTGGTTCCTGGTACAGACTGGAGTTACCACAAAGTCATGCTAGCCAAAAAATCTCGCTTTATGATACAGCCCTTCCCCCCCCCCACCATGGAACATGAAGGTGTCAGTTAAGTAAACGTTTTCCAGAGTTTACTGATGAGATCCTCCCTCCCTCACACTCACTGGTACATAGAAAATGTAATGGTTTCTGATGTAGATGCAGAGCCATGTACAGCAATCCCTCACAGCCCAAAATATCCCAAGATTCATTACGCAGAGGTAAAGTGGGTGTATATCGGCTTTGCAGTGCACCAGTGAAGTATATCCCATAAACTTCCCTCAGAATAATTGTCATATATTAAGAGCAGTTATGTATAGATTTACTGGCAGAAACAGAAAGACATTATTAATGCTGGAATGCATGGTCTGGCTTCGGTCGCCTTCAGTTGTTCTTTCATCTGCCACAAAATGACTCGTACACATGCAGGCAGGATAGTTAATGGGAATACATGAAGAATATGTAAAGTTTGGGGGAGGAGGGATAATGGTATGGAGTTGTTTTTCAGGGGTTGCACTCCTTAGTTCCAGTGAAGGAAAGTCTTAATACTTTAGCATACCAAGACATTTTGGAGAATTCCATGCTTTCAACTTTGTGGGAGCAATTTGTGGAAGGCCCTTTTCTGTTCCTGCATGACTCTCCTCCAGTTTGCTAGGTATAGTCCATAATGACATAGTTGGGTGAGTTTTGTGTGGAAGAACTTGACTGGCCCACACAGAGCCCTGACCTCAACCCCATCTAGCACTTCTGGGATGTGAATGGAGTTCGTGAGGCAGGCATTCATGTCTAACATCAATGCCTGACCTCTTCTGGATGAATAGGCAAAAATTCCCACCAATGCACTCCGAAATCTTGTGGAAAGCCTTCCTAGATGAGTGGCAGCTGTTATAGCTCCATATTGATGCCTATGGACTTAGAATGGTATGTCATAATAGTTCCAGTAGGTGTAATGGCCAGTCACAATAAATTTAAGTTATTTTTACATACATTTATATTTGTTTTTTTTTTTTTTTTTTTGGTCGTATGTGTGAATCATTGTAAGTTGCGGCACAGTCTATAATAGTCCAACCATCCATTTTTTATAACCACTCGCTTGTCCTATTCTGGGTCTGGAACCTGTCCCAGAGGCTGCGGGTACAATGCAAAGAGCAACCCAGGATAGGGTGCCAATCCATCGCACGGCACTCTCACACACTTTTCATACCTATGGACATTTTGGTAACTCCAGTGAGACTCAGTGTGTTTTTGGACTGTGGGGGGAAACTGGAGTAACTGAAGGAAACCCCATGATGACATGCAGAGAATGTGCAAACTCCACACGTGTGGAACCCGGGCAGAGACTCAAACTTTGATACCAGAAGTGTGAGGCAAGTGTTAAGCACTGCAGCAACCTGGCGGCCCACATCTATAATAGTAAAATATAAATTCAAATTTATATTATTTAAATTAAAAAAATTCCTGTAGTTTTTGAGGTTGCGAGTGTATGCGCGCAAGATAAACTAACATCCATTGTATAAATAAATATGCTAAAAACCTGAATCTGTTTAAAATGTATTATAGGAGCAGACCTGTGTTATCTTTTCATTATCCAAGCCAATAAACAGCACCTTCTATTGTTCACTGGATATGTATAACAAGGGTAAAACGACTCAAAGTCCAACTTATGAACAAAGCTCTATTAAGCTTAAGGAAAAAATTGAAAACTAAATAATTAGCAGCTACAGCAAATGTTTTTTTTTTTATAAAAGGCCAAAAATAAGGAAAAATGTTAAATCATTATTTGGTGTATGCAAAACAATAAATTTCTTTAAACTAACATTTTGACAAGACCAATGCAGAGAATAAATAACAATTACTGGTGAAAATATTTGTAGTGTTTCAATGGAAAATGAATAAATATGCGTTGGCTGTTCCTGTCTTTATCATATACACTATTTGAGATAGACATGGCTGTCCCTGGTTGTGCCATCAGCATTTATATTCACATCAACTGTGTCATTCTACATCAGTGAGTTCAGCTAGAAAAAGGTGCCCAGTGTCTGATGCCCAGAACAACAACCTTTAGTTTTGCTTCCTACAACCTGCCTAAGTTTTATGTGTTTCCATTTGTACTGATGGTGAAACCGCTGTCTTTTGTCTGCACTGGTCCCTGCTGATTTGTTGCCCTCCCTAAAATTTAGTCCATATTCCTTCTTCCAGTGTTTCGGCTCACTGTCCTGCTGGTATGTGTTTAGGTTATTTAGTAGCAGGTAACAGATGAAAGGGGAACAGCTGAAGGTGAGCGAACTCAGACCTTGCGTTCCAACATTAATTATGCATCCCTGTTTCTGCCAGTACATTTATACATGACTGCTCTTAATGTGTGACAGATATTCTGAGGGAATTCTATGGGATTCCTACAGGAGGTCCTGTCTAAATTTTTTGCAACACATACACATGAAAAAGTACTGCAAGATAAAGCAATATCTAGTAAAATTATGCCCTAAACAAATAGTCATTAATGTGTTATTGCAACAAACTAATGATTGTATTTCACCCATGATTTATTTCAGTTTCTTCATTCATTACACTTGTCTGTACAGAAGGCTGTTATGTCATATTCAGTATAATAATGTTCCTCATAAACAGAGAAGTCTAATAAATGCTTAGAATAAAAGTATGGGGATGCAAAATAATACACAAACATGAGAATGTCTTGGATGTAGAGACAATTTACAGCTTGGTGGCATCTTAAGTGTGCAAAATGCAGTTTCCATGGTAACCTGGAATGGGAATATGAACTTGTGTGACAGACAGGCATCTCCAGAGTGTAACTTGCACGATCGACATTAAATAGATGTTAATATTTCATATTCCATTTTTGCGTTTATTTTAAAAGAAACTTTCAATATACACTCACTGAACACTTTCCATGGAACACCTGTAGACCAGCTTATTCATGCAGTAATTAAAAAACATCAGGAAGACTTGGCCTTTTATGTCTGAGTGTGCTGCTCAGTGGCTAATCCAGGCTCTTGTTATCTTCTGACTAGAACTGCAACTATACTATCAAGTTTATCAGCTTGTGCTGTCAAATTGCTGTAGATGATTTGTAATGCGGTAGCACAGTCAGCCTAAACGCTCCCATGTCTCACTGCTCCTCGCCTCTCCTCACTGGCTCCCTACAGGTGCTCGCATCAAGTTCTGGTCCTTGGTGCTGGCCTTCAGGTCCATTAATGGGCAGGCACCAGTTTCCATCAAACATCTCCTTAAGTCATACGTTCCATCTCGCTCTCTTCAGTCAGCAAACCAACACCACTTTAAGATCCCTCAAGCACATGGGAAGTCTCACTCCAGATGTTTCTTACGTGTGGTTCTCCCGATGGTGGAACAAGTTGCAGAACCATATCTGGTCAAAAGATTCCCTCTCCACCTATAAGAAACAAGTACCATCTGTTCCAGGAATTCCTCCACTAGCCTGATGTCTCTCTGTGTTCTCTGAATGTTAGCAATTAGACTTGGCCAGGATGATGGTATACCACAGTTTTTAGCTACCTCATAGATATCATGTTCAATACCTTTAAAAAATGCAGATGCTGCTCTTTCTATGAAACTGATATGGAGATTCTGTATTGAGGTGATGCATTGTAGTGCACAGTATTATGTAAGAAAAAAGTTAAAAAAATGAATCAGATGCATAGGTCAATTTCCCAAAAAACAAAATGTGCTGTGGCAGCAGTGGAATATATAAAATCTTGCACATACAGTTCAGGAGCTTCAGGTAATGTTCACATGAAACACCAGAATGGTGGGAAATGTGATCCCAGTGATTTCCACTGATTGTTGGTGCCAGATGGAAACCAACCTTCAGATTTTCATGTACAACAGTCTCTAGAGTTTACTCAAAATAGTGCAAAAAAACTAAATTAAGACAGAAGGAAATGAGAGAGGATAATGACAAGACCAATTCGAACAGATATAAAGGCAACTCAGATAATCACTCTGTGTAACTATGGTAAGCTGAAACGCATCTCAGAATGTACAACACGTTGAACTTTGAGGGAGATGTGCTACAACAGCAGAAGACCATGTTGGTTCCTACTCCTGTCAGCCAAAAAGAGAAAGATGAAGATGCAGTGGGTACAGGCTCACCAAACCTGGACAGGTGAAGTCTGGAGAAATGCAGCCTCGTGTAATAGATCTCAATTTCTGAGGCACACGTTCTGGGGTGACGTTTGGCATCAACAGCATGAATCCATGGAGCCAACCTGCCTTGTGTCAACAGTTCAGGCTGTAATAGTGTATGGAATATTTCCTTCGCATATTTTCAGCCTGTTAATACCAATCAACCATGACTGAATGCCACAGCTCATTTTAATATTATTGCTGACCATTGCTGCCCTTCATCACCATAATTCACGCATATTTTAATGGCTACTCCCATCCTAATAACATACCATGTCACACAATTTTCTCAAACCGGTTTCATGAACATGAAAGTGAGGTCAATGTTCTTCAGTGGCCCTCCCAGTCACCATATCTGAATCCAATATACACCTTTGTGATCTGATAGAACAAGTCTGTAGCATGGCTGTGCAGCTGACAAATCAACAGAAATTGCATGTCAGCATGGACCAGAATCTCAAAGGAATATCTTGTGGAATTCTTGCCATGAATAATAAAGGCTGTTTTGAGAGTAGAGAAAGGCCCAACCTGCTATTAGTGTAGCATTTCTAATAAGTGTTCAGTGAGCACAAACAGGACCAAAGCTAAGAATCTGAAAAAGAAAAAATATCATGTAAAGTGACAATGAAATATTAAATGCACCAATGCACATAGACATATATTCTGGTTAATTGAGATGTGCACAGATACTCAACTTTATCAAGAAGGGTTAGGGTTAGAGAAAAGGGGATGCTTGATGAGAGGCTGGATCTCTTGCTGCAGAGAAGAAAGTGCTGTCACAATAAAACCAGAAAACCATGTGTCATGTTTCACAGAGACACCAGCTGCTAACATCACGCATAAATAACAGATCTTGCTTGCTTGTTTTGCTTGTTTATTCATTGAGGGAAGTCTGGAGCCAGAGAGCAGTTGGGGTTAAGGGCCTTGCTCAGGAGCCTCATGGTGATACGATTACTCGACCGACCATGGAATTTGATTAAACTTCCAATCATCCATCCATCCATTTTCCATACCGGCTTGTCATGGGCAGGGTTGCAGGGGTTCCAGAAGCTATGGGCGAACGGCAGGGTTAATTACAGGTATTTAGAGCAGTAACTGGATACCCAGATAGAAGAGGGAGCATTCTGGAGCAGTTTGTCGATGTGGTCATCTGGAGTCAACATTGATCCAATGCATTTATTGGCAGCAAAAATAAAATTAATTCTAAACATTTTAAATCTAGTTTTATTTATGCTTATAGTTTAGTTGTGACCTGGGTGACTATCTAGCATAGGACATCAGCTGTTTCCTTTGTATGGCCATTTGGAGACGTGATACTTATGCGACCATTGTTTGCATTTTAATGACAATGAAAATGGTGAACGACCATAGGAACAGAACTGTCAAGGAGATCTAACTGTCAATCATCTCTCACATCATTAGATTTTTTTCATTTCAAAGTCTGCTTTGAGCTTGCTTTGAGTGATGTTACAAAACTCCAAAGGTTGATTATGCATCCCTTTGACCTTGTCTTCATGTTTCATTCTGATGACTTCAAAGTAGGAACCACTGTTTGTTCCTCCATGGTGCTGTGTGAAGGCGGGAAAAATTGGATGCGTCGATGTTGCTGTTGTATAACAGAGTCACACAGCACTGTGATGCACTAAAGCTTTGGTGAAGTGATTATTAATGAGTAAATAACACATACACAACTGAGGGAGCTACGCTTATAGGCCAATTCATGACTACACTAGTATGCTGCGTATTCTTTAGTTTTAACCACCGTTAGATGACAACCAGCTGACTTCTTTAAGAATCTTTTTAAAGTGTTGTGGATTTTGTTTTTGTAAACCTAACGTAATGTTTTGCATCTTTCACAAATGATTCCTACTTGGAATCATATTCTCGATTATGCAGACATGATGTATTGGCATTGGTAAGTACAAAAGCTGGCATGCAGAGAGACTCACAGGAATAATTATCCCATGTATTGGGTAATCTACACTACACTGTAGTATAATGTAATAACTTTTAAATGCAAAATATTTATAAACTTATGTTTCAGTGCCTAATTTACTAAATACATATAACATGTAATTTATTTCCTTGACCCTACCTTAAGGAAGTGACCTAAGTAAAGTTAGTAAAGCCAAATAAATGTTAGTATGATTGTGAATACGCACGTTCTTCTTTCTACGCAGCTTGCGTGCTCCTTAAGCCTTTGTGACACTTCAGTTCTTTCAGTTATCATTTTTGCACAGCCATATTAAAATAATATTAATGATTCTTAGCTTTTCATTCATCTTCAGCTCAATGTATGCGGCACTTGACGAAGCTGAACTGGAAATGCCCCACCCAGTCTCTACACAATACTTAGAAGCAATTGGTTTTAATTCTGACTAATCCAGCTGTCCTGGTTACTTTAGGGGGTTTTATGCACTGTGCAGACTGTGAGGTTTAAAAACTTTGAGTATAAAGAACAATCCCCCAGATTTTTCAACTTATACTTTTTTGTTATGCAATCGTTTCATTGCTCCTGATACGGGAGCCAACAGTTCCCATACATTTATAATCCTCACAAGGCTGTTGTTTGAAGGATTGTAGTAAATTCACATTTTGCACTACCTGTGTGTGCCAATTCTTGAAAGAAAACACCCTAGCTCACCATGACAAAAAGTGAAAAATGTTGTTATGGCAACCAATACATTTGGTCACAATGTTCTCCATGTGAAAAATAATTTTTGGGTGACATTAGTGTATTTTTATGCTGTATTTTGTCACGTTGTTCAGGGATGCCACTACCCTGGGCCAGAACACACACCAAGGGAAAGATGACATGCACTTCAAATTCTAATTCATGGATTAGCATGTGGATTAGCATGTGTTTACCAAGGACCATGCCTCCAGCCCCTATATTCCATGAGAGTGATTCTGCTGCTATAGCCACACATGTAACATCAGTATGACAACACGTCTGGATCACTGAACAAACACATTCATATAACAAACATAAAATTTGCAGCTGAATAGTTACACAAAACCCCAAACAAAATGATAGCGTGTTGAGAAATGTAGCAGATAAAGTTATAAATTTGCATACATCGATTCATTCAAAGCAGATTTTTTATAATTGCAGAAATATATATTAAAGATCCAAAACAATGCAAGCTACAAAGGGACTCCAGTTGTAAGTAAATGCATGTCTTATAGACTGTGTGGGAGGAAACTGGAGAATCCAGTGAAAACTGCTTTAACATGCAGAGAACATGAATTGTGTGTGCAAGTATGTACACGTATGCACCTTGTGGTGGACCAGTATGCCATCCAGAGTGTAGTCCATCCCTGAGTCACATAATGCTGAGAATATGCTTAAGGCTGCCATGCAGCCTGGACTACGAAAAAAAGATTACGTTACGTTATGATTAAGTTGTATGGATGAAAAAAAAAATATTTGAAAAGAGCTAGATGAGCTATGGGGCTTCTTGCTTAGGACATTCATGCTCTTTTAATTCTTTTGACTGCATTGTACCCATTATACCCCTCACACACGTGAACGTAATACTTTATGATTAGGAAACATCGATCCTTCCATTTTCTATGCTGGCTTGTCGTATGCCAGGCACACACACCATTAACAAACACATTCACACGTATGGGGAGTTTCTTTTGGGAATATATCTTTCATACTTGTTTGTATAAGGCACCAATCAGGACCCTGGTTTCACTCTAGGCCAGTCTGCATGCAGTTCTTTGTGCTTGTGTAATTAAATATCATCTGATGCTTTTGGGACTGAATGGATCATCTGCTATTTTGTGCTTTCAGGGGAAATGAATAAAGCTTTTTTTATTGCTTAGTTCCGAGTGTGCCAAAGGTTATCGCAACTCATGACCTTTTCTGTTTGGTCTGGAACAGATAGACCTTCTTGACAGGGCCGCAGTTGCACTCATGAAAGACACACCATCACTGCAGAAGCAGATAGAAGCTGATACCATCTGCTCTTGTCCACGGTATTCCTTATCTTGTTCTGTCAGTAAAAATATAGTCTATTATCCGGTGTGCATATGAGCAATTTCCGAGCAATAAGCATCTATTGAAAGCAATCGATTCTGCATACATAAGTAGGCCATTGGGCATTGAATTTTTACTTTTTTTCCCCATTAAAAATGTATGTGTACATGACTATGCACATAAAGATGCTACATATATAACATAACGAATAGAACTTCGTAAGAAAAATTAGCAACTGATTTCACTGCTTCCATTATCCTTTCCTCTTAGCAAGGCATCTGATTCAGTACTCATAGGTAACATTAGCTCGGATGGTGAAGCCTTGAACCTCTGACTGATGACAGTTAAGTATGAGCAAACCCAAAGGGCACACTGACAATGCAACGCTAAAAACTTAATTCAAGCTATAAAAAGAGATTATATAAATATCAAAGAGTGATTAGAGGTCTGGGGGTAGTGGCCATCTTCCATCGACTAAAGCACAAACATCCATGTAGTAACGGAAATAATGGTAATGTAAGTAGTCTGGAAAGTTTAATGCTTCTTCAGGAGGTAATACCTGCATTAGTTACAAACTGTGAAAGTCTAAAACAAAATTATGAAACATACTACAGGTGTTAAGTACAGTTGTAAGTTTACATACCATGGCAGATTTAGTAAAATTGTGCACCATTCTTTTAGGAAAACATGAGTAATCAGGCAAAACACATCTCTTTTATTTGCAACAGGATTCAAATTAGACATCTCAAAATAACACAATCGTTAAAGAAAACATAACAATTAAGAAAATACTGAGATGGTCCCTGTTCAAAAGTTTGCATACCCTTATTTCTTAATATTATGTATTCCCAGCCTTTAGCATCAATAACGTCTTGCAGTCTTTTGTGATTGTTGTGGATGAGGGACTTAATTTTCTGATATGGTAAAGATGTCTTTTCTTATTGGCAAAAGGCCTCCAGTTCCTGTAAATTCTTGGGCTGTCTTGCATGAACTGCACGATTGAGATGTCCCCAAAGTGGTTCAGTGGTGTTGAGGTCAGGAGACTGTAATGGTCACTACAGAACCTTTACTTTTTTCTGCTGTAGCCAATGATGGGTCGATTTGGGATCATTGTTATGTTGGAAAGTCCAAGTGCATCCCATTTGCATCTTCTGGGCTGATGAGTGCAAATTGTCTTCCAGTATTCTCTGGTAACATGTTGCATTCATATTACCATCACCTCTGACCAAATTCCCTGTGCAATTGTAGCTCACACATCCTAAAAACATCAGCCATCCACCTACTTGCTTCATAGTAGGGATGGTGTACTGTTCATCATAGGCCTTGTTGACTCCTCTCTGAACATTCTGTCTAAGGTTGTGACCATAAAGTTCAATTTTGGCCTCATCACTCCAAATCACTTTTTTTCCAGAAGTTTTGATGTCCGTCTAGGTGTTTTGTGACATTGGCACAGTAATGGCTTTCCTATGGCAGCTCAACCATGCAGCCAATTTTTGTTCAAGTGTCTCTTTATTGTGCATCTTGAAACATCCACACCACTTATCTGTAGAGAAGCCTGGGTGTCAGCTGATGTTTATTTGTGGCTTTTTCTTTGCATCCCGACCAATTCTCCTGGCAGTTCATTTTTGTTGGTCTACCTGACCATGGCTTGGTGTCAACAGAACCCTTCAATTTCTGTTTCTGTAACACTGCTGATTGGCATTCTCAACTCTTTTTATATCCTTTTCATGTTTCAAAAAGTTGAACAACCTTCTCTTTCAAGTCCTTTGACTTGTGTTTGCTTTCCCCATGGCTGAAATGTGCAGGTAACTGTCAAAAGCCCAGAATCTCACTGACTTTTTATACACAGACACTAATTACAAGCAAACAAATCACAGGTGTGGACAATAACCCTTAATATCCAATAAACCTGTGTGTGTCAATTTGTGTGTATATTATGAGGCTGAAAGTTCAAGGGTATATAAAGTTGATGCCATTTGGGTGCTTCCACATGTCATTATGATTTAAGAAAAACAAAACTGTGTGATAATAAATGGTTTCACCCAACCACTTACTCTGAATGAAAGAGAAAATTTGGGGCATGGTCATTCATATTTTATGAAAATGGCCAATGTTTCACAAGTTCTGCCAGTATATGTACATTTATGATAATAACTGTAATTACGAAGGTCTTATTTCTTAAAATTTATAATGTCAGAATAAGTAAAATGAGCAATATTGGATGAAATTTTTACCAACACTAAATCATTAAGAGTTGGGCTGCGTGACAAAACAATACGCATAATTATCATGATATAATTGCCCTCAGTATCAATATGACAAAATCTCAATGAAACTTTGATGTAATTAAAGTCATGGGCCTGGGCGATAAAATGATGGTGATATATGTCACAACATATCGTTTGATAATGGAATGTGCTTTAAATGACACAATAACAGGCAAAAACAAGTTTGTTCAGTTGCACCATTGACACGTGACACAAGAACAGAAATAATGTGGTGTGACAAAATGAATACAGACAGTGAGGAAATTGTTGTTAAAAACAGAAAGGTCAACTTACCAGTATGACAGTTTATTATTATTTTTTTTTAAGTCGGACTGATATCATAACACTGCTGTGCAGTGGTGTGGGAAGGAGTGTGACATTGAGGGAGACTGAAAGGCTGTGTCCTGTATGGATTTCAATTGATCCCCCTCCCCAACTAACAAATAATGTGACAAAGCAACTTGTTCATTCTCCACTGTTTTGGGGTGGCGGTGTAGTTTCGTATTATGTAAAGTTTAACCTACAAGGTTTTTGTGTCACACGCTTATTTAGCAGAAAGGCTCCAGTTCTTGTTGTGCAGTGTGAAAGCGACGCATGAAAGTAGCCAAGAGCTACGAAAGTTTCAGGTCCAGACAGTCCGGTAACCAAGGACCAAGTCTCAGAATTTCGATATGAAAGTGTCTAATACGGCAAGCCTTTTTAAAATGAATTGAATACCCACATTCAGTGATTTACCTTGAGTTTTCTTTGTGAAACAGCAAAGAAGGCTGGATAGATTTTTAAACCTGGAGCTTTTCATCTGCGTGACTTCCAACTTCTCTGTGCACTATGTAGTGCTTGATTACTTCCCTATTCTTTGGACATTGCAAGTCAATTTATGCTCTGTTACACAGTCTGTGTGTTGATTTGCTAAACACCTCCTTTTTCCATCCACAGACTTGCCCTTCTCCCTTTACAGTGCAAAAATACTCGACACTATAGCCCCAAGTGATCAGACCAAACGTCACCAGTTTCGGCTGATATGAAAAAATCCATCCATTTTCTGTAACTGCTTATCCTCTTCAGGGTCGCAGGGGGTCTGGAGCCTATCCTGGGGGCTACAGGTTACAGATGGGAAACAGCCCAGGGATGGGGTGCCAGTCCATCATAGGGCACACTCACACACCATTCACTCAAACCCATGGGCAATTTAGTAACTCCAATCAGCCTCAGAATGTTTTTGAGTTTGAGGGGGTGGGGGGGAATAGAAGTACCCAGAGAAAACTGGGAGAATATGTGAATTCCACACCCCCTGGCGGAGACTCAAACCTAGGTCCCATCAGTGTGAGGTAACAGTGCTAACCACTGCACCCCCACAAAAAAAAAATATTGTGATGAAATATTTTGGCATATTGCCAAGTCCTACTTCATTTTCAGTGTTATAAGAAATATGTTTAATATGGTTCATCCTTTTGTTGCTTACTTAATTTCTACATTGTTTATTTTTATGTTTAACTGGAATACGAATCCAGGCCATTAAAAAAAAAAACCTTCAGTCACCTGGATCACAAGGCATTTATAAAAGCCTGGTCACTTATTTACTGCTCTTCTTCGTAACTCCAGGCCATGTTTTCCAAGATTCCTGAGTTGTGGAGCTCAAGGGTCCCTTTTAAACTGCACTCAAGGACTAATCGTAATCAGACTCCCATTTCAAAGATGAATGATCATGTAACAGCTGCAATTTCATACAATCATCTTATATTTACGCTGGTGAATTTTTCTTGAATAGAAAGGTAAAGTAATTACTTACAAAACAATGTGCTACTCATCGATCGAAAATGTTACAAAACATTACAAAAAAAGCTTGTGGTAGAGCCACACCACAGTTAATGGAGGCTCTGACTGGTACAGTTTGTTCATGAAGGACACATACATACTGTGAAGCCAAGGGGAACAAGATTGCTGGAGCGAGGAAAAAAGGCCCAGATAATCAGTAAAGTAAAGAAGTGTCAAAACAAATGTGTTTTGGTAAAGTTAAATAACTGTGAGAGCAATCAAAATAGCAAACAAAACGTGAGCTGAGAATGGCTGCACACAAAAGGCTGTCATTTATTTACACGGTAACTTAGATATCTACTCGTCGTTCTTCAATTAGTCACAAGCACTCACACCCACCTAGCGGTCTTTCAAGAGCAGCAGCTGAAGCTCAAGTGCAAGTCTTTTTCATGGTGCTGATGCAGTTGTGCGTGCAGCCGTCTATAGGGTCGAGCAGATGATCGCCATGGCCTCTTAACAGCTGAATAGCTCTTCACTGAGACGCTGTCCCCAGACAACAGCACAGTACATTTGACTACTTCAGAAAGGTCATTAGACTACTAATGATCAGCTGTAGGCACAAAACTTACTTTTAGGAGGACGGTGGCCTGTACTACGAAGTGGGGTTACTGGCTTATTGGGATAACTTGTTGGATTTCAGGTACCACAGTTTAATTGGACTTCATATTCGTTCACTTACATTTTGCCTAGACTACTTTAAATCCGACAAGTTACCCCGAAAAGCCAGTAAACCCATTGTGTAGTACAGGCCCCTGGTCTCACATGTTAATAGCAACTAGCGACCAGCTTCTCTAAACTCAAAAATGGTTGAATCGATAAGTATCCATTCATTTGTACTTGTTCGTGCTGAGTTGTACTTAGGTTACCGGGACTGCTTAATCAGCTCTTCTTTGATCATTAACATGACATCTAATTAGTTTTCTTACACAACCATGCAACACTGTGTCCTTTTAAAAATATTATAATATCTGTCAGTGTTTAATAGCTGTCAGCTAGTTAATCAGTGGGTCGATATGGTGGCTTAGTGGAGAACATTATACTCTTCCTCTTCCCCGGTTTAAAATACTCATTATTTAAAAAAAAAAAAAAATTAAAAAAAATTAAAAAATAAAAATAAAATATATATATATATATATATATATATATAAAATCAATCATTTTCTAACCACATACCCACTATAAAGTCACAGAGTGGGGTTTTGAGGATTGGAGCATGTCCTTCAAGGCGCCCTGGACAGGATGCCAAACCAGACAGTGCAAATGCCTGCACATATATATATATATATATATATATATATACAAACGCATTATGGATCATTTAGAAAAGCACATTCATGTGATTGGATGTCTTCAACCCCTCATCCCTGACAATGGAGCCACCACTCCCCAAACCACACAATACAAAGTACTGTATATAACTTATAAATGCTTCCCAATTCATTCAATGGCTGTTTTATTTTGGTTGTTAGTTTTCTCATATCCATAACTGCATTATGCGAAAGTGCTGCAGCTTTTATATGGAATCTCTAGGACAGAATCCTATATTATCCTAAACCGCTATGTGGAATTTCAGTGATGGATTTGTCAAACGGAACTTCTTAGCCATGGATTGTTCCCAAGCGAAAAATAAGACTTTAACACCAGGATATTAGAGCCATTTTTATCCTTGCAGTTCAAATCCTAAATTATGTTATGTCTTGCAGGAAAGTTCACTGTTATTGTACAGTTTTAACAATATAGTAATGATTTCCTAAGAAAACCTGGAATTCATAGAGCAGAGATAAATGCTGTTGTCAAACACGGCTGACTTGAAAGCATATTTTCGTTCCATCTGTACCACACTTTTATTGTTCAATACTAGTCAGGTGGAAATGATGTTGTTCCATTAGACAACTGGAGAACATGAAAAGTAATTTTACAAGCGATTCGCACTCAAAAGGAATGCAAAGCAAGTCTTTATGAATATTCATTTGCTGTGATCCATTTCACCTCTGACTCTGCTTTTGACTGATATCGATTTGTAGAATCATCATAACTGCCAGTCACTCAGAGTTACATATGTGCGATGTCTGTGTGCTTATAAGTATTAATGTGCACAGAAACAAAAGGAGTTCTGCAGCTCATTTATAGCAGCAGGGAAAAAATGGACAGTAATAGATATAGCAAGTAATTACTTCTTTGATAGCATCTTCTCTCTGGAATCAGTTAATAAATCACGTGAGTCTGTTCTGCTTCATAGGTCAATGAAAATATGAGAACGTGGTGCCTAAATTAGACTCATGTTAAATAGTCAGGAGACAGGGAGTGAGATCTGATATCGTACAACTGTGTAACCAGAAATGGAAGAACAGATATGTTTGACACTAGAAGCAAGAAGTCCTAATGAAATGAAAAACAATGAGATTGTACACGTCAAGCATAACACGACAACACAATACTAAAATCCATCCATTTTAAATAACTGCATATGACTGCAAGGTTGTGGCAAGGCAGATTCCAGAAAGCTCAGGGTCTATGGAGGGTACATAATCATCAGGACAGCATATCTCTACAGAAGATCATCACAGGTACCTCATACAGGCACATTTAATCACTGAAAGTGATTAAGAGTTATGGGTTTGACAACAATGACTTTGATTATGGTTGAAAACCCATAAGAACTGTGGAAACGTAAATCTGGGAGTAGAATGCAACCAACCAGTTATAGTTATGGGATATCAATGCTATCTCTTAAGCCACTGTGGCACTGTTTTCCACAAAATATTACTCTTAGTTATTATGTGTTCCTCACATTGACAATGTAATTTTAAAAATTTGAAATATATAATATATTAAACGATCGCACTGAAACATTCATCTATATATATCCACCAAAGGCAATGTAACATTGAAGAGAGGAGCCAGTTAGATATTGAACAATGAGTTTGCTTGAAATACAGCACGGAATAGAGCCTACCAAAGTGCAGCAGGCTAGGGCTAACTGGAGGAAGCAAACAGTTTTTCAACCCAGACCTCAGGGACCAACAGACAGTCCACGTGTTTGCTGACTCCCCCGGCAGCCCATGTGTGTGCTCCCTCCAAGCTGAGAGGTTAGTCTAAGTGGACTTTATCTTATTTACTTAGATTTAGCCCAAACCACCTTAAATCCAGTGGTTCATTTAAGCAAATGTAAAGATACCACACCATAATGTTACTCAAGAAAAAGTAACATACTATTCAACTGAAACTAAAGTAAAAAAAAAAAAAAGGACTATACATTAAAATCTATTTATTATACAAAAAGCCACAACCTTTTTAAATTCACTCAAGACAGGTTTGAATGTAGCCTTTTTGGCTTCAGTGCAGCGGTTGCCACCACCTGCAGTTGAGGCTTAGGTAATCCATTTTAAGTTAATCAGGCTTGGGCCTGGCCAGTATTTGGATGGGAGACCAACTAGGAAAGCTGTGCTGCTGGATGAAGTGTTGGTGTGGCCAACAGGTTAGCCCAGCTGTTGGTGTGTGTGAATCCCAGTACAGTGACAGAGACACTGTGCTCTAAAATGGTCCTGTACGTCAGATGAGAAGTAAAACTGTCATCCAGACTCTCTGAGGGAGCACACAATCCCTGGGTATCTTTTGAAAGAGTTAGCATGGTACCCCAATATCTTGCCTAAAGATTGCCCACTGTGGCCTTTTCAAATCTGGCCTCTTAATCATCCCTTATATCTAACTGGTGAATTCTCTCCTGCCCCTTAATCACTTTAGCCATTCTGTGGTGAGCGAACTGGCACAGAATGGCTGCATCCAGGTGGGTGCTACACAGAAATGGCTCCCCATTGGTTTTGTAAAGCTCTTCATGTGTCTTGAAAAGCGCCATATAAATGTAACATACATACAAACAATAAGGGCAACTCAGTGGCATGTCTTCTTTTTATTCAGAAGAAAGAAACTTGCCAGCTTGTTGGTGCAGTTACTTTTCATGGGCCAGAATTTTTAGACCTGCAATAAATGGTGAATGAGCTGAACAAAAACCTCATCTTCTACTGCAGAAAAAGGCTGATCATCCAGTGCAATACAGTAGCTTCTATTATTGTAGTAGTGGCTCTAATTCTGCTAACTTTGTATATTGAAAAAGTTTAAATAACAGACAGTGATTTCGATATGTTAACCAATACATCACGCATCTCTACGATACTGTTTGTTCCATCTTCATAAAGACAATACGCAATGCAAAATAATAATTATGATAAAGAAATATATTGCTCAAGAATTCTGAAAGAAAATTGCAATTACGATTCTTAGTGAGGAAAAAAAAAACGTGTGGCCTGGAGAAATTACACAGGATCACATATAATCTCTGGGGTTCTTTTATTTCTGAGAATTAAATGTACACAAAAGTAAAACAAATTGTACAAATATGAGAAGTAGTCAGTTTTTATTCACAATAATTCCAGACCAAATAAACTGTCATACCCCTGTCTCTTCTGTCAGCATACTTACATAAGTCTGATGTTACAGAATTTAAATAAAAGATCTTTCTAAAACTACACCCAATAATATACCGTAGTGGCTCTGTTAAAGAGCGGACAAAACAAAAATAAAACACATTAGCAAACTAGCAAAACTAGCTACTTTAAACCCCCCACACATTGAAATCAATGTAATACCTGAACCTGATTAAGATATATATAATTTTATTAAGCTGGTATATATATATATCGGAACATGTGAGTGGAGCGAGCGAAATTTAGTCAGAGCGAGGAGCGGTTTTTTAATTAAGGCTGGAGCAGTCGCCCACAACCATATGAACAATTATCAAGACTGTTACACAAATTAGCTGAGATGAAATTCGCTAAGTATTTCACAAAGGAAACTGATAAATCATGTAAGTGTACTATTCCTATCAAACGTATAGAAGACAATAATGTACAGCAAGAACAACAATGTGGTGAAACTGTTTCAGTGAGTAAAGATTCACTTTGGAATCACTTTTCTCAGAAACATGAGAGTGCTACGTGAACAGGCAGAAGCCAGAGCAAAACGTGAGCAATGTGTATATGGTTGTAGCATATCAAGTCTATAAAGTAAAGTATAAAAGTCTATAAAGTTAATATTGGTAATCAAATAAATTTGATTTGTCATTCAAAATAGGTCTAATAGGATTTTTTAAATTTCACGTAACGTTGTCCGTGAAATTTTATTATATAGAGAGACGCAGCCGCAGCCACGGCAGTTGATTGCAGAGCTGATGGGATGATGGCACTCAGGAAAATGTGGCATTTGGAGCAGTGGACTGGAGCCGCTTGGATTCTCTCTCCCGCTGAAGCTTTGTCTTGGTTGCAGTTCTCTGTCCAGCTTTACCTTCACCGGAGGGCTGCTTGTGGGCTTCTCTTATCCTGGACTGATGTTCTCCGCCTCTCTCTTCGGGCTGATGTTCTTTCTGCTCCTCTCAGGCTGATGGGATTTTCTCTGCTCTTGGGCTGATGTTCTTTCTGCTCCTCTCAGGCTGATGGGATTTTCTCTGCTCTTGGGCTGATGTTCTTTCTGCTCCTCT
>JAODUD010000039.1:8382325-8392806 GCA_026784285.1 Stomatorhinus walkeri | reverse complement strand
GATTTGTCCCGTCTTCCCCTTTCCCTCACATATTCATTTCTGGCGATCCCCAACCCTAGACTGGGGTTCGTAACACAGATAAAAGTCACTATTTAGCTCAGAAATGTAGTGAAGTGAAAGTAAAAGTTGCAACAACTTAAAATATTAAACTTCCCAAAATAAATACAGTAACAAAGTGTCTGTACTTTGTTACTTTGCACCTCTGCTTATATCTGACAAGTTAACCTGATGACCCAAAATTATAGCTTCTTGATACAGGCTGCAATAGACGTGATAGGTACATGACAAGATATTTATTTTGCAGTTGCAGCTGCATCTCCTGGGTATGAAATTAAACTCAGTGGAATTCCAGCCACCGTAAAACAACTCAGAACAGCTCAGTCTAAACAGGCACAACACCCTTCTGCTCTCCATGGGAGAAGTAGGTTTGTTGCCGCCGCCCATAGGAAGGCCGCAGGCAACGTATAGGGAATGTGGGAAAGCCTTTGGGAGCCTTATCCCCGAACGAGTCAAAACTGTCAGAGAGCTAATCGGATCAGGCCTGTTGGGGATTGGGGCTGGTGTGGTCCTGAGGCGTTGTTTGCTACATGGCGGCATTTGCGTCCTAGTTTGAGGCGGCCTAACTGGGTAAGCATGTGGAATGTCTTGTCTCTCTGGCAAGATGATCATATTTCTCTACTGTCGAAGGAGCTTCATGAACTCTGCATTTTGGTGGTGGCACTTTCGGAGGAACCTAGAGTGGGGAGTGGCCAGATTTCTGTAGGTGGGTACACCTACTTTTGGTCTGATTACTGCCATACTCAAGGAGTAGCTGTTGCTGTAGCAGATTGACTCCTCCTAATAGTGTTTGATGTCACTCCTTTCAAAGAGTGTATTATGAGACTAGGCACTCCTTGGGTGTCTTGTCTGTTGTCCTAGTGTATGCTCTGACCATGGTAAGTGATGTCTTCTTGAGGGAAACATTTTACTTGCAACTTCACTTAGTGGTTCAGGGATACCCATGACGTGACATGACTGGCTATGAGGATTGTATCAGTGCCCATGGGTCTGGTGACCAGGGTGACAATGACTCCATGTTCCTTGACTTTGCGAATAGTCAGGGGCTGTGGGTCATTGGATCCTGGTAATAAATGCCCTGACCCCCATCGTTGGACTTGGTTCTCCAATACTGGTGGTGCGGCGAAGATCGATCAATCACATCCTTGTGGCCTGACGCTGGAGGCTCCTGCAAAACTGCAGGGTCTACAAAAGTGCCCCATCTGTGAATTCTGACCACAGACTTGCTGTTGCTGAAGATTTAGCTTAGATCCAGTAGACTACTACTACGTAATATGGGATACCTTCCATGATAAGATCCTAAAGGTTTGCTGAGGGTTGTGTTGGTGTTGCTGGTATTCCCAGAAGGACGTGCTTCATCTCACAGAGCACCCTGGATATTATCAAGAGGAGTCACAGCGCATGACTTGGTAGCAACTTAATCTCTACCGATAACTGAGGAGGATGACTGTGAGGGCTCTGAGGGCAGATAAGGAGCAGATTGTTAGATGAATCTGTGAGCAGGTGACACACTATCTGTGGTCTAGTGACCCACAACCTGCTTACAGAGGAATCAAAGCATCATGTGCACCTGAAACTGTTCCTCAGAGACTTGCAGTCAGGCCGGTGATAGAACAATGCTTATGGATGAAACTAACCTTCTGGGTCAACTCCTTTGAGCAGTCGTTTAAAGCTGGTCCTCCAGCTAGGATCTCTTGATCTGCGGTTCTTGAGGCCGATCCTCCAATCAACTGTGACCCATCCAATCTCACTGAGATTGCACGAGTGGTGAAACAGCTGGGGGTGGCAAAGGCCACAGGGATCTGTGGTATCAGGGCTGAACATTTCCAAGAAAATCTAAAGGAAAAAGTGATCACTTAGTTTGTGGTGACTACAGAGGGATAACACTGTTCTCAGTGCCGGGTAAGGTCCTTGCTAGGGTCATCCTTAACAAGATCCATGATCACTTGCATACCTATCAGCGACCAGAACAGTCTGGTGACACACCTAAGAAGTCTAGCATCGATCGCATTCTGGCACTGAGGGTTCTCATTGAGTGCAAGTGCGAATACTGGCAGAGAATCTTTGCAATCTTTGTCAATTTTCATAAAGCATTTGACTTAGTTAATCAAGTTGCCCTGTGGGACATCTTGAGACTTACCAGGATCCCCCAGAAATTGCTGGACGTAATGGCTAGCATGTACATTGGTACTGTGAGTGCTTTGGAGAGTGGCGGGAGAACCTCTGCGTTCTTCGCATGTGATTCTGTGGTTCGCCAAGTATGTGTTGTTGCTCCTACTCTCTTCAATGCTTGCATGGACTGGGTGTTGGGCAGGGTCATGGGGTCCAGTGGTTGTGGGGCATCTGTTGGTGAAGAGAGATTTACTGATCTTGACTTTGCCGATGATGGTGTCATCGCAGAGTCAATGGAGGCTCTGATCTGAGCTCTCGAGGGACTGAGCGAGGAGTCTCAGTGTCTGGGATTGCAAGTGTCCTGGATAAAAACTAAGATCCAGGCCTTTAATGATTTCTTAGACACAGCCATCAGTAGTGAGTCTGTCTATGTGGGGAATGTTGACTTTGTGGAGAGATTCACTTACCTCAGCATGTCTCTGGTGACTGTTCCTATGACGTCAGTAGACGGTTTGGGAGAGCATGGGGGGTCATGAGGTCGCTGGAAAGGGGTCTGTGGTGCTCCTGATATCTTTGCAAGAGGATGAAGGTCCAGGTCTTTAGAGTCCTGGTGCTCCCTGCCTTGTTGTATGGCTGTGAGACACGGACACTATCGATGAAGACAGGACTTATTTCAGTACTATGCCTCCTTGGAAAATCCTTGGGTACTACTGGTTTGACTTTGTGTCAAACAAACATTTGGTAGAGGAGTCCCGAATGAGGCACATTACCTGCATTATGAGGGTGCATTCAGTTATAGCTTTACGGCCATGTGGTGCGATTCCCTGCAGGATCCTCATTGCTTAGGACCCGAGCGGCTGGACCAGGCCGAGGGGACGCCCACGTGACGCCTGGCTGCAGCAGACGAATGGCCATTTCCAGTGGGTGGGACTGGTCTGTGTGTCAACCTGGTCAGTCGCCAGCCAGGATCCAGATGAGTTTCGCCGTGTTGTGAGTGCGGCAATGCGCTGTACCAGCACGTGCTTCACATCCTGACCTGCAGTTTCTTTTATTGAGAGTAATATACAATCAAAAACAAAGTCAGATAATCCCTGCTGATTTCCTGGACTGTTATAGAGTTACAGCCTTTGCTCTTGGACCTGATGGTAAAATTATTCAATGTGTGCAATTCTCAGTGTGATAAATATGTAGTTATTCATAGCTGATTGTTTAAATGATGTTTTAGTAGCTATTCCACATTCATTATGTAAGTACATTTTTTATCAACAAGAATTTCTGCAGGTAAAATATCAAACAATTTTAAATGTCTGACTGCAAATATTTACATCCTTCGTTTGTTAGGAAAAAAGAATAAAACCACAAATTTGTAACATGCTAAACATAGAAGGTGGAGTTTTATGTTACCTGACTACAAAGCTGTTCACATCAAAAGCAATTATTATTCTATTGCTTCAGATAAGCTGACTACCTTTTCCCTCCGTGGGTGTTAACAGAAATAAAAGAACTACTTAATTAAACAGAGTAATAATATTATATTTCTGAAGCCAGGAAACATGCTTATGCATATACAAAGATAATAGTAGAATGTCTTTGAAATGGAACAATTCTTTCTGTAATTTAGCTTTCGCTGGCTTTTTGAAATTTAAATAGAAAGTCTTGTTGAATTCTTATTCCCATCCTTCCGGATGGTAACTGTGCACAGCCTAGTGGTCTCGCTGAGCACATGATGGAAGGCAGCCATAAGAATCAAAGACTGACGTATGATGAATAATTCGCAGTGACACTAGTGACACACTTGTAGACAGTGTCATGCTGGGGAGAAGAGACAGACTGCAGAAAGGGAGGGAGTAAAACACAGCTGTCTGTCATCTGTACAGCTGTGGCTGGGGTGAAGCCCATCTGTCCAGATGTTAGCAAGGTGTGGGACAGCATTGGGGCGGGTGAATCCCAGCATCTCAGTTTCTGTACATCTCAAAGCAAAGCACCATATCCAGCCTTATCTGCAGCCTTTGGAAATTATTTACATTAGGAGCTAGCAATTACTCTTCTGAGCCCTGTGAAATTTAGTTGGCTGTTAAGTCACTGATATACATCAAGAAAATGATGTCACCTGTAAATGATGTGGTGTAGGTATTGCGATTGGTCCTGTGCAGCAAGATTGTTTCCAAATTCTAACAATGCACATTCAAATATATCAAATAATTTTAATGGAATTCTGCTTATCCATTGTGCCATGTGAATAGTGCCCCTTTGTAAAGTGCCATTTCCACTAAATTTAGCACATAGATATAAAAGTATTAAAGATGAAACACCCTTCATCTGTAGTTGCTTTACAGAGTCCACAATGACTCAGTTATCCTGAATTTCACTCTAATTTTAAGCACCTTGTTATATTAATGGGTAGAATATAGTCTTATTTCCTTTTTATTCTGTTCAGTTGAGATGTAAGTTATTACAGATGATAGGTAGAGTGTGTCTTCAAAGTCCAAGAGCATGGTTGGGCTGCCAATTACTTTCAGTATATAAAACTACACTGAAGTGGTGTTTTGGGCCTTTGTTCTTAAGATCTTTCACTGAGTTGCAAAGGATCAGTGCACATGTGAGGAAAAGACCTGTGACGAAGTATGGAACATAGACGGATGGTCAGATGGACATATTGCATCATCGCATCATTTATATGAGGTTTGGTTTTAATAAAAGCAAAAGCAAGTGTTACTACGGAAATATTCATTTGGGTGATGACATCAAAGGGATGAAGAATATCTTTGAGATTTGGGTAGAGAGTAAGCTGCAACTAGGTGATTTTTTTTGTTTGGTACTAGTCTGGAGAGAGAAGCAGCACCTATTGTTTAGGGTAGACAGTCATTCAGGGCTGGGCTGGAAAATAAAAGATAAATTATAAACCAATAAGCACACTGTCACGATCCGTCCGTTAGAGCCTCGTGTGTGCCACGCCCCCTTGCTCCCTGTGTTCAATCCTGATTGAAACCACCTGTTGTTCATCCGTTTGATTGTGATCCTCTGTTTCCTGTTAGTTCCCTGTCAGCCTTTTGTATTGTCATCGTAATGTATGGTAATGTATGGTTGCGTGTACCCCCGTCTGTCCCGCAATAAAGCCTGTGTACCCGGATTACCTGCCTTTTTGCCTTCTTGCCTGCCTGACGCTACTAACATTCAGGCACGCTCCGAACCTGGACGTGACACACACAAACCAAAGACATAGAAAACACTGCAGTTCCTGAGTGATTATTATGTGCTACAGAATTCCACTGAAGGACAAGTATGACCCCAACAGATAATGCTTGTGACCTTAATGAAATTACATATTATCAGAGTCAGGAAGGTAACTCGTTAGCATGGATCATCAATATTACCTTTCTCTGCAAGCCCACATTATTAAATTAATGATTTCGTTAATATTAATATGTTATATTGCATATTGAAAACACTGGGAAGTAAGAACAAAATGTTTCTGTCCCAGATATAGTGCTGACAAACCACAAATAGGGTAAAATAAGAAAATGTAGCTTGTGATAAGTGTCTGTCATGTGTTTTGTTCAAATATCTGATTATTATTCTGTTCACTGTAATGATTGTCTGACAAGGTGTTGTAGAGATATGTACACACAGGCAAGCAGTACTCATATCAACAGTCTGCCTGCATACAAATTACAGTGTGGTTAGGAACAGTGTGGGCTTATAACCTCAAACCTGCTGGTTCAGCTTTATGTAAAAAAAAAGTTTAGTCTCATAATTTTCTGCGACCCATGTCTTATGAATCATATCTTTATGGGTCGATGCATAAACAGCTCTAACAGCTCTGCTTCCTGTGCATTGTGGCATTATCATTGAATGAACTATAATATAGGCAGTCAGATGCAATAAATTTTTGCTTTTTTGGTGCATGTTTTATTCAATTTGCACAATCTGCACACCAAAGTATTTTAATGGAATTGGATGTTTCAGCATTTGAATTGGTTGCCATTTAAGGAGCATATGTAGTTATTGATCTAACGGAGAATATTGTAGGGAATACAACTCAGTCTAAACTGCAAAATTAAGAAAGCCTTAGCTGTGCTTTTCCTGGAATCAGTGTCCTACCAAAAATTTTATTGCACTGATGAAAAAACCTCATTAGCAAAGGAACCGATTCACACCTGTAACACTGGCTGCGTTTCTGCCACAGTGACTTTGAAGCTGATTGGCATTCTAAAACATGCTGATTATGAAGTAAAAACCCACAGGGCAAATCCCTGTCCTTAAAATGACTATTTCCTTTACGTCATTAATTAAAATTTTAATTGGAAATTCAAATTGTCTTAATCTATTTTGGGCCTTTGTGTATTGAAAAATATCTGTAACAAACATCATGAGTACTAAAATGGTGAAACAGTGGAAGAAATAGATCATTTAAATGAGGGCAAGGTGAATAAATAGAATTAAAAGTTACAATCATCTCAAAGATCTGCTGGGATATTAATGACGCGCAGAAATCTGTCACATCACCTGAGCATTGGTATTATTCTGCACGGGAATCCCAAATTTCTTCCAAGGTTAATTTGAATATTAATATAACTTCCTTGGGGGGGAGGGGGTCACAGCCTTGCAAGTAGTCAAGTGGCTGACTAATTCCCCCTAGTCCTTCCTCTCTGGGGGGGGGGGGGGGGGGTACTGACAGGTGACAACTGTTCTTTCTCTCGTCTGCAGCAAGTAGCCATGAAAGACCCTCACATCTTGCTTTGTGTTTTACATTTCATTTCAAACTGCGATGCAGAGGCAGTCTTCTTTTTTCTTTATGGTGCATAATCAGTTCTGCTACTTAATAAATTTCCTGCTGGGTGCCAATAAAACACACCTACTTACCCAATTACCCACTCTCCCACCTATCTGCCTACATTCTTGCCTCCCTACCTGTTACTACCCCAACCTGAAAAGGACCCTGTTTCTTTAAACCAAGACCAGAAAGTAAAAATTCAGACCAAGACTTTCCAAATACTGCCATTGAAAAAACATTTGGATTGCTGAAAATGCATTTCAGATGTTTAGATAAGCCAGATGGAACATTACAACACAGCCCTCAGAAGGTTGCAGTATTCTTTGCAGCATGTTGTATGCTGCATAACTTTGGCATGCATGATGGATGTCTGTTGGACATAAATGAGGACACATTAGAGGACTTTAGAATGTGTGATGCTGAACTGCATGTGCCGATGCCAGCAAAGAAGTGCATGCGGGCATCATGCGGGCAAGGAGGCATGAGCTGGCAGAGGAGCTGAATCATCTGTAGCCTGGTAAGGAATCTAAATTGTGAGAGTAGAAAAATGACATTTTAAAACACTTTTAAAACTGTGGGTTGCATTTTGTTTGAACAAAGACTACACTTTTATTTTTATTTTGTGAACTGCAGACCCAAAATGAAAATAAAAAACACAGGCATGCATATTTAAGTCCCTGTTTCCAGCCACTGCTCTCATTTAGCAGCGGGCCTCCGTTTTTCTTGTCTTCTGACATCATTATACCACTTTCAGTACTGCGTGGATGGTCTGGTGATGCCGGAAAATGAGGACACACTCACTGCTACCTCATCCCACACCTGCTTCCCCTTGAAAGGCTTCAGTGGAACAGTAATGCTCCCATAGATGACGTGCTCACATCTTTTCACCTCACACACATCACATGACATGAGGAGCCATTGCCATTGACTCATTGCATGTTATGCCTAAAACATGCCTCAAAATAATTAAGAGAGTCGTGACAACCCTTTTCCCGCCTTGCACCGGTGCAAAGTCTGTTTTTCCACTGTCAAAATAGCTAAATGGATTTGGACGCCCATAACTGTTAGTTCTGCGTTGTGCTTTACGGTTTGTGTTAGATTGTCAAAACAGACTCCAGTGACTCATTATACACAACTCATTGGTCCAAACAAAATCTTAGCCTGGATTTTTACTTTGGACCTGAACTATCCACATAGTTCTATGATTAGCCTTGTGTCTCGTTAATCTGTTTGCACACAAGGGAGACGTTAACCTGATGCATGTTATAGTTAATGCAGAGTACTTGGCCCATATTCTCAATGTGCTCTTCATTATATTGTGTTAGTTACACAGCAAACTGCCTACCCAAAGTACAGCTAACATGCTCAATGAGCATCGAAGTCAGGAAATGAGAGTCAGTTTTGATTCACTCCTCAAAATCATGGTTATTTTCCTAGGGAGAACCCTTTCTGGCAAAACGTTTTCCTTTAAAAATGTGTGTGGCATTCAGTTTCTAAGTTGAAAGTGAATGAGAGCACTTACCTACAAAAACATGACTCTGGGTGGCAGGTTGCTACTTCCCCCCATTCTGCTAGCACACGGCAGTCGTTAACCTGCCAGACCGGGTGCCGCTCCCTCATTAATACCCCACTTTTTGTTGAGGCAGCCAGCATTTAGCTTGCAAAACTGAAGCATAACAGAACCGTTGGCCTGAGTTTCCGTGAAGGTCTGAAAGTGGTAATGACTGCTACTCCTGGGCGCTGTGCTGCGTCGCACTCTATACAAATTGGCACAATTTAAACATAGCCAGAAGTTATTCACTAGCCATGAGTTTCCTATATCTTTTTTCTTAAAATAAATGCCATGCAGTTTTAGTTGTCACATCTTAAATGGACAAAGCCCAGCTTACTCCTCCAGGGTATGTTGTAATGAAATGCTGTATTAACAAATAAAACTATCTATACGCCGAATTACCCAATGCATTGTTTAGAGCCTTCAGATAAGAAACGGTAGAGCATTGTCCTTTACATTTACTCACAAAGACTACACTGCAAACAGATCACATCCGCCCCCCTCAGCAGTCAAGCCAGCTTCTGAGCCATTGCACTATGTGAACATAAAGTGAACACCATCCACAAGGATGGCAATGAAGATTGACTTCTGAATTTAACTGCACACAGCATATAAAAGGGTCTCAAAATCCATATAGTGACAGATGTGCTGCATACATACATACAATCATCTTGTCAATAAAAACATTACAGAAGTACTATAAGAACATTCTGAAGGAAACACTAAAACAATCCCACCTCAACTGTGGAAGATGTCACCATGAGAAAGTCACATGATTTGATATAAATATCTTGTTTCCAATGCAATAAAAAAAATAAAGATATATAAGGAATAATCCATTGATTTTCCTTTCATGCCAACCTAAGAGAGTCAGAAGGGGAAGCAGAACTACAGAATGTGGGGATTAGAGAAGATGTCACAGTTCATGGCACTACTGGGTGGGACAGTGGTACACAAAAATACAGAAGCAGGTTTGGCAGCCTAGAAAAACACGGCAAACAGTTTATAATCCTGTCAGGAATGAAAGACAGCAGGAAGCAGCACAACATAGAAATTAGAGTATTAAGTATTATATGGTTCCTTCATTATCTTTATGGCCTTAATGTCTTTGTACGAAATGAAACAGGCTGGACGAATGACAATATGGGCAAAATAATTTATCATTAACAGTGCATTGGCTGGTTTTGTTGTAATAAAATAATTGATCCCACTAAGCCTGGAAGTGGTTGTAATAAGAGATTGATCAATAATTACAGTCTCACCGAACATGTAAAATGACTATAAAAACCCCAACTATCACCTGGGAGTTTCTTAAATAATTATAAAAATTGTGCATTAAGGTTTATTTCTGAATACTGATTCATTTTTAATAATATTCATTTTTGATTAAAGGTGTGATAATTTTATGTATAAATAATATCCAAACATGCAGAGAGCAGGCAAAGTCTCTCATGCTATGGTACATTTTAATTATACTCAGGTATTGTTTTTCCTTTTTCACAATTCTCATGGGGTTTCAAGCAGTGGGAAGTGCAACTCCTGTCTTTCAGTTTCATAAGTCTCTTATTTTCCTTCAAAAGTGTAGGTCTCACTTTGACATTAAGGTTTTGTGATGGATCCTTCCTGCAATGCATTGCGCATAAAGGCACTGAAGTCTGTCAGAACCAGTGTACCGTTTTATAAGAGAATTGTGTAGAGTAATTTAAATTTTAATAGTGAAACCATTAAACTGAATACATAGGCAGTACCGCACAGCTCTGGTGAGTTGTTAGTATTTATGACTTGAAGCTATGCAGCATGACCGGATATGACCTGCCAAGTCAGTCATTCAGCTTAACTCTAGCTCACCATTCTTAAATGACTCAGCATGACTCTTTGTGTTACTTTAATTAAGTTAAACCTCTATCTTTGTCACGATCGGGCGTGGAGCGTGCCTGGATGTGGGCAGCGTCAGGCAGGCAGGAAGGCAAGAAGGCAGGTAATCCG
>JAODUD010000039.1:8359890-8382225 GCA_026784285.1 Stomatorhinus walkeri | reverse complement strand
AGCTGGTATCTATCAGGGGAGAGACACGAGGTATCAGGGGGCGTGGCACATGAGGCTGTAACGGGCAGGGTGTGACACACTGTCCATTTTCCTTTGATTACCCGATTGGAATTCCCATGCGAAGGCGATCGACTAGCAAATTTGGTGCTTTGCTTTATATTACTGTGTAAAAAATAGGATATCGTCCACACCTGATGGCCTCAGCTGACTACTTCAACATCCATTTCGAACAACTGGAGGAGATCGCAAGCGTTTTTTGAAAATGAAAGTGGGAGAGATTTCCGGGAATGCACGTGCAGGCATAAACTGATATGAATTTTATACGTTTTATCATCTTGAATGGAGGGATTTTGTCACCAAAATCTAGCCCGAGGGTATTTTTTGTTGACACATGATGTTTTGAAAACCGCAATCCAGCTCTTCTGCATCCGACCCGAACCCGTATCCGACACAGTAGAATATTTTTCACCCGTTTTGTCAAAATTTGCGGGTCACCCGTCGGGTACCCGAACCCGTGCAGGACTCAGCCTAGCAGGACCTTTATGGGAGAGATGGTCATATTAATATAGATGGAGTTATGACACTATGGATACCATCTGCATGCTATGTCAGTGAGTTATTGACTGGAGTGCTTTACAAAATACCTTTTACATGTCACTGCGTGACACTTTGGGGCTAGTTCATTTTCATGGATTAAGTATGATAGTACAAAAGGAGTCATATAACTTCACAATATTCCGCCAAGTAATATTTATACACCAGGTTTGTTGCTGACATGGAAGCCAGGTAAAATTCAGCCAGTGTTTCCAACACAATATTTGTTAATTTGTGTACAAATAGTAGTACTGGAACCTCTTATACCCTTGGTGTTTTTTTTCCCCTGAAGGATATATAATTTTATTCAGTGACAAATGTCAGAAAAATACTGCTAAAATTAAATGTTCCATCACTTCTGTGCTCTGCAACGGTGTGGAAAATCACTGTCAAATTTTAGTTTTCGGTGCAGAGTGAAATCTTTGCATGTTTGCTGCTTCTTTTCCATTAGTTTTGATGAAGAATTTTGATGAGACATTGCAATGGTGAATTTTAATGAAGATTTCCACACACTCAGGGAATTACTCAGTCTAGGGAAATCCTGAGTCATCATAAGTTAGCTTTCCATCCCCCTTTCATGGCACTCATAAAGTTCAAGTGCACCCAGTAGCCTTCAGAGTTCACGCGGTGCATTTAAAGCAGCCCGTCTCTCCAGATTAAGAGCAGTTCAAATTATTTCTCATTTATGTCCATTGTAATGGACATTTTATTTTTGCACCTTTCTTGTCACTGATGTTAGGAAACGTATTTATTCCTGTTGCGCACTAAAGAGGACATGCTGTGAAATTAAAAATAAAAATAAATTTGAAAAAATCTGAATTGTAAGATGTCTTATTTCCTCCAAAGACAAATAACCTAAAATTGAAGGACACTTTTTCCTTGGGTCTCAGGAGGACATGAAAGCAGGAGGTATAAGCAGGGGCCTTTCTAGATGGAAGCTTGTTGGGGCACACTCCGAATTAAGGGGGGACACAACCCAGTCTGCCAGTGATGTGGGCTGGGCAGGTATGTGCAAGACCACCTGCTTGACATACCATTTATTTATCTTTTAAGGACATGTTTCATAAGCACGGCTCCATTGTCTCCATTAAAGTCACTCGGCCACAGACAACAACCACAAACAACAGGTAGTTTGAAATTATATCGTTCTTGAATAAATGAAAGCAGAAATAAATGCTCTCCCACTGTTTTTACTCACCTTTTCACGATTCGCACCATCATTGAGCAAAACTGCATCCAAAATCTTTCCACTTGGACATGCACCCTCCCACCCCCAAGATTTATGGGAAATATTTCAGTAGCAGTGAATGTTTCTTTTCTCACATATTTCTTTTTTGTGCATCTTCCTACCCAATTTAAAAGAAACACAACACGACACTTGCAAAATAAGCAGTTGTCAAATGTACAATGCTCCTTCTGTTTGATAAATAAACAAAATATTCTTGGTGCCAACTTAAATAATGCCTTTGGTTTAACAGACTATTGTACATTTTTTGCTGCTGGGCCAACGGTAGGCTTTATGTAATGTTAGTCTTAATGCTGCCAGCTATGTGGATTGTCTCCTGTTAAATACTTACATATGTCTGTCTTCAAAGATAGTTTTGTAAGACCTACAACTTGATGGTTTCAAGCAATCATAAGGCATGCAAGCGAACTGGTTGTAGGATACTGGGGCACTATGGGAAATGTAATGACGGTGCATCAGTCGATCTGTGCAGTCCTACAATTTGTGTAGTTTAACCCAATTATCAAGATTAAAACTGAAAAAAAATTGCTTAATTAAACTCTTATTGATGTAATTGATTTTTTGTGATTATTGGAGAGCACAGCAATATCTAGAAGGACACATTCTCCTGTAAATTGGGTCTAGTGACTCCCCTGGTATACAGAACTAACTGAATCTCTTTGGAGACTGCCATTTCAGACTGAGCATCGGCTACACTGCTCAAAAAAGCCAATGAAACGCCACCCCCGCCCCCAGTCAAAATGTAGAAAGTGCCCCAGTACTGTCATTATTCTAGCTTAAGGAAGATGAAATAACCCAATGAACATGTTGAGGTGTAAAATAATAATTTAACCTTAATCACCTAGCAAAGAAAATGTAACTACAGATGACATCCCCCATCTCTTAGGCTTTTCAGTCTACTGCTAGTTCTGCTTGTCTGGCTTGGCCGAGGTAGTAATCATGCTTCGGGAAGCGCGTTCCCATCCCTAGCTGGAAAATCAGGCTTCTCACCTTCCATGCTGAGATCCAACCTGAAAATTCAACCTGGCATCGCTACATGTCCCAGGCTCACATCACATGTAAGGTCGTTGGACTGTAACCCTTTCACATGGAAATGAATTTGGGGAAAAAAGAATAGATGCAGAGACACAGGCATTGCTTATTTATGAATTCTTGTTTCGTTACAATTTCATTGTGGACTGCAGCAGCTGGGACCTGTAATAGCTGCATGTAATAGCATCCCATAGGATGATGCAAACCTTCTGAAGTGTGTATTCTGGTTTGCAGCCAAAGGCTGATTGGCTGGTGCTATGGAGGACGACCTTTGAAGAATCAAAGCCGTGTGGGCATTTATGATGGGTGTGCGCTGTGTGGCTCCACACTCCTTGCAAATGGATGCAGTGCCAAAATATGCAAATCTCTCTGTCGAGGGACGGGAAATTACAGGATAAAAGAAGCAGGTGAAAACCGGCAGAAGCCAGGAAAAAAACCTATGGGAAATGCAGCAGACAGTGAACGTGATGGGATTTCAATCTGCACGTGCCTTGTGTGAGTCATTATGTGCAGAAAAAGGTCCCATTCACACCTATGTACTAAGACACCTTTCAAAGGATGAGACATCGTGTCGGGTAAAGGAGCAGGGGGACAAGGTGAAATGGGTTATGTGTCCTTCGGCCAGACTGCATGATGCATGATGGGGGATCATTGTTGACTCACAAAGCGCGGCACGGAGATCTTAATGTGACATTTACATCTCAAGCAATGATGAAATAGGTACCAGTGAATATTGGTAACGAATGAAAAAAATGCTATGGAAATGTTTTTTGTAGTTCATCCATTTGAATTTATAATGGGCATGTTGAGGATTCATTCCTGAAATCAAATGAGGAAAAAAGATGGTAATATTAAACTCTTTTTTTGTATGTTACACAGGTTTCCTCCAGGTACTCCAGTTTCCTCCTGCAGTACAAATTAGGTTAATTGGCATCTTTCAGTCTCACATAGTGTGTGATTTGGGTGTGTACATCAAGCGGCAGACTGGCATCTCAGCCAGGGTTGGCCCTCTTCTGACATCTCTGTCTATGTTACACCATTGGAAGAGGTGGATGGGCTGGTGTTTAACCTTGATCTCTAATCTTGATCTTCCCTGTTCTATCAAGTATGTTCATCAGCCTTGTGTATCACCAAGTAAACCCCATGGATTAATCTTTGCATCCTGATCTTTCTACACCCACGCCTAGCTATTTTCTGACAACATTGTACACTATATAGTATTTGGAGAGGAAAGAAATCCTGTGTTATAAATAGTATACTTAACCATCAAATATTGAATAAGATGGTAAAAGAAAATATTCCCACATTCAAAATGTCATGGCAGCTTTTTTTTCTTTAGATGTCTGGGAAGCACTTTAGATGTACGCTAAGTAGTATTTTGAATTCAAAAGTCCCCCAGAATTGCCCCCTGCTCATGGTAGGTCTGCGATCCTTAAGGCAAGAATTGCTTGACAATCAAGAGGCCACTTTGTACTGCGTGAACACTGCACTGCGCAGTAAAGCACAGGCTATGCAAGTCAGCACCATCTGGCCAGTTTTGCAGACTATTGATCCCAGAATTATTTCCAGCACCTACTTGTTGGAGTGCTTTTGAAACTGAATTAATAAAAGTAGGAGAACTGCAAATCTTCCTCTTGGTCTAGCTCAGCCATCTGCAGTGAATTACACATACTTGGGCAACAAGATTGTTAAATAAAGTTTTAGCTCACTTAGGCTATAAGAGAGAGGATTCATAGGTGATACACTTTACCCCAATTGCGGCTGTGCTTGGCTGCTTCTAATTTCTCCCATAATGTACAAACCAGTACTGAGATCTGTCCATTCAGAGAACGATTCAAAACAGCTTAGCCATGGAGGTTTATGGGCGTTGGAGTTTGGCCCTGAAGGAAAGGACAAATCTGCTGCTTCCAAACCCTCTTTACACCATGAACAGTCTTACAGATGAAAGCTGGACAGACCACGTCAGAGTATCTTAGCATGGTTGCTTACTGACCAAGATGGATGCATACTTCTCTGGTTTACATTATTATATATAAATTGCTATTACTTGAAATTAGACTTAGAGGTCAGAATTTGGCAGAATCTGCTCCGCACATAGTCACCTGTCCAAAATGCAGCACAGGATGGATTATAAAATAATTTTTTCAATCATATAATGTGAACATTTTCAAAGGAGCTTAAAAGCTTCCAGCACTTTATTAATTCAGAAACATACTCCAGTGGCATTATGCATGCATGGAACTAAGCCTGCAGAAAATCTGCTTAGGTGTAACAGAGCAGCCTTGGAAGTCATGAATGAGTCATTTGTGGTTGACTGTTAGCTTCATGTCAAGTGCTAAGTGTCAATACAGTATTTTCAGCAGCAAAAGTTTCCAAAACTTGTAACCAACTTGCAATTATCAGCTTCTTCCCACTAGACTCACTTCAGTTGCCTCAGGGTGAAAGAAAAGGAAACAAGTCGTTTAACCCTGTAATTTATAAGCAAGCATTTGGCCTAACAGTGATAAATCACAAATGCAGCAGTGAAAACTAGATACTCTGCTACTGCTGCAACTATAAGGATTGGTGTACAAAAGCCCTCCTGGTTTGTATGTGTATGTGAATATGAACTGTAGGTCTGTACACTAAAGGGAAAGTTCCACTGCAGACAACTTTGTCAAAAAAAACTAGTTCTCTTACTAAAGGATAGAATGAAGAATCAAGGTTTTGAAAATGCCAAGCAAAAGGCTGGAATGTCTTAAGCTGTGAGTCTTTCGAAGCTCTTTGGATGATTTGCTCACTGAACTAATGCCGTGTTTTTTCTGGGCTCTGCCATGTCACCTTAACCAGGAATATTAAGGGTGTAATTTTGGATCTCAGAAGAGCAGCATGCATTAATGATGACCGCCGTCATATAAGCATAGAGCTGAAGCTGCAGAGCGTTTTCACACTGTTACACACTGCCTCTTCTAAATCTCAATCCATGCAGCATTTGCCAAGAGTGTCTGGTGGGTGGGTATAACATATGCACAGATGGGAAGGAGTTTGCATGAAATTCCAAACTTCTGGAATTAGAGACGTTTATGCAATGTCATGTCTCACAAAATCCCCATTGCTGCAGATTCACTTCAAAGTGCAATTAACTGAATTATTATTATTTTTTTATTTGGGTGAGCATTACATTTCATAAGCACTCTGAAATCAAATTTTAATAATAAAATAATAACAAGCTAGTTCTGCAGGATAAATTAATCCTTTAAAACTCTCTCCAAAGTAAACATAGTAGAAAACTCTGGATCAGTCTTAACCAATTGCGTTGCTTTACAAGTATCAAAAAATGTATGGATGCCAGTTTATCCAAGACAAATATGATGGACCACTGCTGGCGCTCGCCAGGAGATGGATAGCTAGATTGACAGATTAGAGCGTTTTTGTGGATGAATATTGAACCAGTGACTGGCATTGCCTCTTCAACCTTTCTAAGCTATAAAATCTTCCTGCAAAACTGGACTTTTACTCCACATTGTGACTCAGCCTTACTGTTATGTAAACATACTTCAAAGCAGCAGCATTCCTGCCCAGCAGTAAATCCTCCTGGACATTTTCAAATGGGAGGCAATATGGAGCAATAATTCACGATTGTTGTTCACCGAGAAACATAGAAATAGGGACTGAAAACAAATCTTGCTTGAAATATAAAGCTGAAAACTGTTAAAATACAGCAGTGTGTGAGGTATAGCTGGACAATGAAACGAGGGAATGTTTTTGTGAAACAACAAGTCCAATTAAGTCCAGAGGACTTACAGCACTTAATGAGCATAACTGGTTTAGATTTATATCTGACCCAACCTTAAAAAGGTCAGACAGGGAAGAAAATCAAAGGTGGGGTCTCAGGCATGTGATGTGAGCTTACCCCTGCACTCCATACACTCACTGACAAATGACGTAAATTAAAAGCGAAAGTGAACTCATTTGTCTATGTCCCACAACGACATAATTAATCATGGCTAAAGGCAATATGAAGCAAGTTCCATTCATTTCTTATGAAAGTTCCAGTATCAGGCTGTCTCAAAAAACATGTATAATACGTGATGAATGTGATATGTCCAAAGATGTAAATATGAATGATAACCTTTATAGGGATTTTATAAGAGTTTGATAGTCTATAATGGTGCTGTGCCCATTGTGACATTACTGCAGTGTTCTCATCAATAACACCATCATGCCATTTAATATATCTGTACATCAGTCTGCATCTAGCACCTCTCATGGCTGGTCATCAGACAGGCCGTTAAAATCTCTTTATACTCATGTTGCATATGACAGAGTCATTGACCAATGAAAGTGAAGATTTAATGCCTTTCATAGCTAAGCTGATTTCGTCTGCCATAAGTTCTGAACGTGAGCACGCTCAGGCAGACATGACAGAATGAGAAGGACTACAAAGCATGAAACACTTCACCAACCCAACTGTAACAGCAAGTAAGCTGTTTAAAGTAATTAACATCACTACAGATTACTCAGAAACAGTGTCAGTACGGTGTTAATGTATTGTGATTATAAGAACAGTAAAACTTTTGGCCTTAAATAAGAAAGAAATTAAACTTTTGTCTTTTGTGGACATGCATGAATACATTTAGTACCATTTCTGACTCTAAAATTAAAGATTAATTTTTTCCATATATATTCTCAGTGACAAAAAAAGTTAAGCACCCAGAAGTATTGGTCCATTTTGATGTAATTTGGTACCCATGCAGACCAGCGATGCGATCAGCAGCCAGCCCATATTGACAACTCTGTTGTCCGTTTCATCTAATATTATAATCAGTGCTATGCAGTCACATTACGTTTCAACGTGCAGATTCATTTCCACCACTAAGTCTGGGTGCTTACTTTTTGTGTAACTGGGTGTGTATATATATTAAGTAGACCAATGTTTAAAGTTATGTAATAAGAGTAGGAGTGAGAAATACTATGCATGATATGGACCTGGAATTGCATCACTTTATAATCTACACACACATGCACACATACGCACCGTATAAAATACGAGACTTTTGGCAATTTTAGATTTTCGATTGCATTCACAAATCTTTGTGAAGAATGGTCCACACAAAGTCCAAAAACAGGTTTTTATTACATTGTGGGGGACATTTGGTCCTCACAATGTAACACAAACCTAATCCACGCACACACACACGCAACATAAATAACATGATTGTTTCCACAAACATACCATATCCGCCTCGGCTTTCTCAACCTCAAACAACCTCAATCAGCTCATTGCTAACTCAGGAATTAGCATTCCTCAACATTCCTTTACATTCTTAAGTGCTGTTTTGGGCCTTAAATAAACATTGATCCATTCGGCTGTTTCTAATGACCATTTATTCAAATACAGTGACAGAGATGGAGACCCTTACCCGGAGGGCTGTGGGTGAGATGTACATCCATTCCAGGGTACTCAAACTCAGAATCAAACCTATCTGCCAAAACTGTGGGAGTAACTAGAGCATTAAAAAGACAGGGAGTGCAAACTCCACACACTGATCTGCAGCTGGATTCAGAAACCATAGTCCTGGAGGTGTGTACTATTAATGCTATACCACCCGCATACATAATGCATTAGTACATAAACTGCAAGGCTAAAAATAATAAAAACCAGTGTTTTCACTAATAATAAAAAATGGATATTCTGCTCAGTCTGCTTTCTTTACACAGAATGAACTCTGTTAATACTCTAAACAAATAAGTCAGTAGAACTAATAGATTAAAGATTATATAGCACCATAATCATATGCATTTTTAGAGTCTGAAGAGTAGGTAGAGTTTTCTCAGATAAACTATTCCCTTTGCATGATAGCTTGCAGTAATCCATAGTTTTCCGGTCATTTTAAACTTACAGTTGCAGAAATGTCAGTTTTGAGTAAGTTTCAGGTACACAGCTTAACATTCATCACATGTTGCATTTGATGAATTTGCAGCTTCCAGTGGGGGCTCATTCTCAGGGGAATCAGAGCCACAGAACTGTTGCCCCCCAATGGCCCGAGTATCATCACAGAAGTCTCTCAGTGTTTTTTGTGCGTTTAAATATTTTATAAGGCCGTTCATGTCTATACACTGAATAAATTGTCGCCAGAACATTAGACATGTCGCACTGTTAATGAGGGAACTGTTGAAGGGCAAGGACAAAGAACCCCAAAATAATGCTGCTGCAGTGGCACGAAGAAAATTGCAAAGATATCCCTCCATTAACTTGATATTCGGCTGGTTGAGCAGACAGTCTGGTTCAGCACCCGTCCAACCCTGCAGTTCACGTCTCTTCCCCATTTGGCCAGCAGGTGTCGCTGGCCATCCTGTCCTCCTCCCTGTTGTCCTTCAGATCCTTAGTGTGTTTCCCCAGCTCCCTGGACTGCACCATGGCTCTCTTGGTTGTGTGTGTGTGTGGCTGTAAACTGTTTAGTTGTGAGTTTGAGGCCAGCCTCCTCTGTTTATTTGTATTCATTAGATTTTGCTCCCTCGTATTTCTTTTCGATTAGTTTTCTTGTTCCTAGTTTGTGATTTGTTATGTGAGTGTTTCTCTGCCTGTCTCCTTAGTTCTAGTGTCTGCTTTACCTGTTTCCCTGTGAAGTTTAATTTTTGGTTCACTTTGTAGTGTTTCCCTTTATTTCTGACCCATTGCGGTCCCTTGTTTTTGCATTATTATTTTGTTAATAAATCCCGTGTTTCTTGGAGCAGGAAGGGGATCATTTCCTTTTTTCCCCCCTGTGCCATGCAGCGCCTTGACGAACTCAGTATCCTGTTAAAACCCTGCGATGAAAGGTCCATGTTCTGGATTTGGTTCATCCATGTGAGCAATCTGTTGCCTTAAGGCCTTCGTCTAAGACTGGGTCACATGTGCTGGGCAGTGAGGCTGTTAGAGGGGGAAAGTCAGGATGATTCCTGCATGACAGAGACCTGGAAGAATTTGGAACATAATTAGGTTTAGGAGCCGAATACGATATACTTTCATGGGGTCCAAAATCTGTGGCGCACCCCTGTTGTTAGGTATCTCTCTTCCTCTTTCAGTTACTCACAAATAAGGTACACCAGAAGTAGTGCTAAGAGTGCTTTATTGGTATCCTGCTGAATGTTTGCAAAAACAAGCTCTGGTAGATAGCTGCTCTATGCACAAGATCACTTCTCTGCTTTCTCAACGAATCACATAGCTTATATGTGTTATGGGACACAAATAAATCTGTGTTCTTTGGTTGAAGTGTCATGGTTGGGTGAAACCAGCTGACTAGTACGATCACTTTTTTTACAGTGGGTGGTCTGTGCATTTTCTGGCCTGTTGATTCTCTGTGCTGTAAGGGTTCGCTGAATTGGTTGTGTGGTTCTCTTATTCCTCATAATACACCAGCATGGAATCTGTTACCGGCAGGGCAGAAAAAAAAGTGTTTTTTGCATCAAATCATTGGATAATTGTTTTGAAATTTGCCAAGCAACATCTGTCCAGCTTTCTTGAAAAGAACAGAACACACATCCACACAGCCTCCCAGAGACTGTGCAGCACAGGGAGAACATGCAAACTCCTGATTTGAATTTTGGACTGTGAACTTTGAATCCTCAACCTTGAAGGGTGTGAGCCAATAGTGCTACCCTCTGAACCCATTAATCTGTAGCATCTGTAAAAATATTGTGAACCGGACCCCTTCACAAGAAAGTGAGCGCATTACCAGCCCAGCCCATTTCAGCAGAGGCATCCTGCGTTAGATCAGTGTTTACCAACCCAGTCCTCTGGGAACCCCAGACAGTACACATTTTTGCTTCATCTCAGCTCCTAGCACGCCGGTAGCCAGTATTTGGTGTTTATGATTGACTGGGAGCTGGGAGGGAGCAAAAATGTGGACTGACTGGGGTTCCACAAGGACTGGGTTTGGAAACACTGCATTAGATCATTCTCTATGGTCTCAAGAATCGGGTGCTCTTAGATCTTTGTGGAGGTCCACATCTCAGAACCATATCTCACAAAAACACAAATGGATACAAACATCCAAATTACAAGTCAGTTACAGGTCATCAATGAAAATGACGCTATTAGTGAATGACAACAAATTGCATAAGCCACATACATGTTCATATTTGTGTGTGAGTGTGTGTGTACCCATGTGAGTGTTCACTGGTTTTCAGACAGTTTCCACAGCAGGATATGTATTAATTCCCTTAAAATCATACTGATAATGTCTCTCCATGGTTAACGCCACAGGCAAAGCTGTACCTTTTTTCAGGCTCATTAAAATGAAGAGGCAGCAGCATGGGGTTAGGGGATGGGAACTCGCCAGGCCCATCATCATTGCTCTCGTGATTAAATGGTAGAACATGTCCAAATTTGTCATCTCAGCCATAGTACTGGGTGACTAAATCTGTGTTATCCGTTTCAGCCTGGAGTCGCAAGTTTGTGCTGATGTGATTTATGGGATTGTATTGATCAAAGAGTCGACAAGCAAACTGTTTCTGAATTTAGAATAGTTGTCAAATAATTAAAGCAAAGTCAGTGCATCAAAGCCAGCACAAAACATGGTTAAAAGTATGATTCCAAAGGCAAAAATAATTTGAAAATGGAGGGAGAACATTTCTACTGCAGTATGAACTCTTATTTCCATTAAAAGTACAATGCAGCTAGACTCATAAATTAGAAAGAATACTCAGCTCAGATATAGATTATGAATTATATCTTAATCTATATAACAAACACCATGACCCTGTGTTGCATAAGTAGCCTGGGAAGATGAATGGGTGGAAGCAGTTTGTTGCATATAATTGTGCATAAATCATTTTCATAAGCAAAAGTTTCATTTAACTTACAAAAAAAAAACCTATAAGGTTACTACAAGAAAGTCAGTATGCTTCAAGGAAATAACGACCTGTGGTGTTGAGAAAATGATATAAATTTTGGTCCAGGGCCATTTCAAGGGATGTGTAAGGTGGGAAAGGAAGGTCCTTACAGCACAAATAAATAATTACATAAGCATGGGACAAAGTGAGAGTTTATGTTATCAAGATGGAAACCAGATGGCTTGCATCCCCAAACACCTTAACTTTGGGGTTGCCAGGTGGGTTAACACGGTTGCATCCCCAAACACCTTAACCTTGAGGTTGCCAGGTGGGTTAACACGGTTGCATCCCCAAACACCTTAACCTTGAGGTTGCCAGGTGGGTTAACACGGTTTCATCCCCAAACACCTTAACTTTGGGGTTGCCAGGTGGGTTAACACGGTTTCATCCCCAAACACCTTAACTTTGGGGTTGCCAGGTGGGTTAACACGGTTGCATCCCCAAACACCTTAACTTTGGGGTTGCCAGGTGGGTTAACACGGTTGCCTCGCATGTGTTGGGTTATATGCCTGAATCTAGCCTCCGCTGTGTGAGTTTAAGTGCTGCATAGATAGTCAGACTAGCAGGCATCTCCAAATTGCCAGAAGTGCATGATTGTATATATATGCTCTGTGTCCCCTGTGGCCTGGACTAGGATCAGTGATTAGAAGATGGATGGATATTTTCGCTTCCGTTTGATTATATTTTTGTAACACCGAAAGGCTGACTGAAAGGAAAAATGCTGTGGGCTGGACTTCTGTCACATTCTTCTATTCTGTCATTTTTATAGGCATGCCTGAGCAGACTAACAAGCTGTATGAAATTTGATGTACTGAAGTGAAATAGCGATAAAAAACAGGGAAAAAACTTCTGGCTCAGGGGTCTTTGCTGGTTAATATTTGAAAAGGTTTTCATATGATTCTTTTAAAAGAAAGTGTGGCTGTTTCATTCTTCCCCAAGACCAATGGTTCTGACACACTTCTCTCTGCAGCTGTGACCCAATTCGGAGGAGCGCTCTGAACGGACACCAGACTGCGTTGTGTAGGGGTCAGTGTTGCTTCACTCAACCCGGATCAGAGCTCCTGCAAGGGGAAAGTGGGAATCCACCGTATGCAAAGATGGGCCTTCCTGTCCCACTAAACTAAAGGCCAAAAAGAAAATTCACAATGAACGACTATGCATCCATTTCCTTATTGCATCAGGGCAAGCTGAGTACTCCCACACGCATCCCCATGAATTTCTCATCACACAAACTGCACATACATTCATTTTTGATATACAGGACTCTGCTATCTTCTCCTATTTGTGGACCATAAAAAAGTGGTCCAGAGTCGACAGTATGCCATTACTGACTTGAAAGCAATCGATTCAATGAAAACAATGACAGCCCATCAGCCTTTTATGTAAACAGAAATATGCGAGAACTGCTGAAGATGGATTTTAATCCTACGTCTGGATCTTCTGTGTTTTAAGGGATTATTCAGACGCGTCGTGACCTATAAGGTGAGCTTAATGGGGGGAGGCTTAATCAGTGGGGGAAGAGTTTGCTGGTATCCTGGGAGAGGTCGCTGATTGCTGGGATTCAATTTGTCATCTTATTAACAGCAGATAAGAAGCTAATGGGCATTAATGCCGGTAAGTGGAAGGCTTTGTTAACCGCAATTTGAGAAGCAGGCTGGTGATTAACTTGCAGTGCTTACTGTCCCCACTCCTTCTATAATGTTTCTACACCAGATAAGTCTGCACCATGGAAATGACATCATAAAGTGAAGGTGTTCTTCAGCAGCTCAAGTCGTCTCCTGCAGCGACCCTCTGAACTCCTGGCATTTGTCGATCATGACTCAGAGTGCCCCACCTCAGGCACCTTCGATGACACAAAACTGGAAACATCTGAACTTGGGAGGAAAAAAAAGAGAGAAAACAGAGAAGGGATGCAGGGAAGAGAAAAGGAATCAGATTTTCAGATTGTAATAAACATCCTGCGTGTTCTGGAAGAAAGCACTTTACCTTAAATATCTAATCCAATTAGTTCACTTAAATGAACTTTTTAAATATAAAATTTCAAATATAAGCTAAAACAAAAAAAATTCAATTTAAAGTTAATATTATAAAACATTATAAAAACATTATAAAAAATGTAATTCTACTGCTGGGATGTATGTCAAAGTCATATAATTTTCCCAAAGTTTTCCATAAATACTTTCATTAAAAAAGGTCAGGAAATATTTATAGTTTTGATGTGAGTCTGTTTTCAAATTGGCTTTATCTGTAAACTAAACTGGAAATTGCTTGTAGCAGCGTCCTTGTGAAATTTTCTGTGGGATCGCTGTTTGTCAGTCGCTGTGCTTCTCTCCAATTCCCAGGCTGCTGTTTCGGCACACTGAGGAGCCAGATGAACTACAGACTCGGGCTAATAAACTATCATGTCTGATAAGAGACTCTTTAGAAGCACGATCAAACAGGGACCCATGATTACTAACCTCTGGCAAGGGATTTAGTCCCTGCTAAACCTCTGTGAATCGAGTTTGCATACAAAGAGAGAATATTATATGCTGATTATGTGCAGTGCTATTTGTGTGCATAGAAAAGCAATGGAGAGGGTTTATTTCTCTCAGTGCATGTTTAGTTTCCTGCGTATATAGATCATATTGCGGCACAACTTTAGGAGATCAGAGTGAAAAAGTGAAGGACTCATCAAAAAAATAGGCATAGACAGAAGATGGTACAGTATACTGTAGAGTAATGTCTATCTATATTCCCAGGAGAAAACTTAACACGACCTTGTAATAAGAAAATGATAAAATTACTTGTCAAATCCAGTGACTACTGCTTGAGTTTTTTTTTTTGAACCAGTTTTAAGATTATGGATTAATGGCAGCTGTTTAAAAATCATTAACAAAAAGTGCTTTTGTAAAGAGAAAAACTTGAAGTTGATCTGCACAGCTCTGACCTGGCTGCTGAACATGTTGGGTAAGGAAGAAGTGCAAATTGAAATGGATATTTAGCGGTCAAATGGAAGTCAATCTCTCCATCCTTTGACTGTTTATCTCGGTCAGGTTCCCTAAGGCAGGGAGCTGGAGTCAATCCCAGGGCAAAAGGCTGAGGTACACCCTGAACAGGATGCTGGCAAATCCATCAAATGGATATGAAATGAATACATATCTGGGACTGAAGGTGGCAAATGTAAGAAATACCTGGAAATGGCTTCACATCTCTCCCTAGATCCAAAAAGTGTGGCCATAATGAAGATCTTCAACTCCCTTTCTTCATATAATGCATGCTGGGATGATTTCTAATGCATATAACGATCATTTCTCATGCATAGAGCCAATTGCTAATGTATACAGGCATAATTACTAAATGAGTGAATCCCTGGTTGCATATTCCATCATCTGGGCCCTTTTAGATGTCAGACAATTAACCACGGGCACAGGCTAAGAGCTGCTATCCATTTTAGCCTCTGGCTCTTGTCTGAAAGCTGCACTGAGCATCAAATTGGCCACATATAATTAAGGCCTTAGGCTACACAAACTTCCAGGCGGTCATTCTGCTGAGTATTAGAGATCCACACACAGATCTTGTAAACATCTTATCAGGGCCTTCCGTGGTCTTACTCTCTAAGCTTATCAGCAAATGCCAGGGAGATGGGCCATCGCTAGCACTTGCTACCAAAACAGGACATTTAGGCATCAGATGCATAGGGAAAATCAGACAAAAAGTTACTTGTTGTTCAGACCACAGGCTGTCTGTCTACTTTTTTTTTCTTTCTATTTCAGCTGTTCAAAGATTCACTCGTACCGCCTGTGCTTATCCATATTCATGAGACATCAGACTCGGGCCGAGACAACTCTGATGACAGTGAGTGCAAGCCTCGTGCTGGCAATGAGATTCATATGTGCACAACTCCAGCACAACTCTTTCAGTTCCATGCTGGAAAAAAATATATATGTCAAGTGTATGACCCCTTTCACAGTATTAGTGCTGATAAGCTGCATTTGCCTAAACACTAGCTACAGCTATCAGCAACTGCATAGTGGAATGCCACGCAATCAGAAATCATCCTCTGTAGCTGGACACGTTAATTTTGTAAAGCGCCCAGAGCTTCTCTCCAAGCATGACAACTGATCAGAGGTGAAATTCTAGACAGGAACATCCCTGAGTTTGTACTGCACACCTACTGAAACACGATTGTGAGACCGTCACTGAGCAAAGCTAAAATGAAGAAGATGAAGGAAGGATGGTTTCCAAAGCTGTGCACTTCATAGATCGAGGAACCCTATGTAAAACAGGCGTAATTTGCATACAGCTTTTTACACAGTAATTGTGCTCCGAGAGCTGTTTTTAGACAAGTGTGACAATCCAGGTTAGACCGGGCCAAGGCATAATTAGAGTCATCCTTGATTCATGAAGTTGTATTTTTGTGCAAATGGGTCAAGGTCAAATAGGACATTGAAATAAATAAGCTAAGTAATTAAAAGGAGGGGGGGGTTAATTGTGACAGCATGAACAGGACAGCCTTTAACAATAATGTCTTTAGCTGTGAAATTGGGGTCACTGCAAGAATTAGACAAAGCAATGTTAACATGAATCATGGGGGTCTGGACTCGCATGGCAATACAAGCTTGCTGAGTGGCTGCCATTGTAAAATCTGCAAGCATTATGGTGTCTGGCAGGGGAAATCAGAGCATTCAATTCGCATGACATTATTTACTTGAGGGGCCAAGGAATATATCAATGCAGGCAGAAGCAGTTTGTTAGCAGGGAATGGCTCAGATGGGGAAGCTTTCCGTATTTTTCTTTTATCTTTACTCTCTATAATCAAGACACTAGACAGGCAGACAAGAAGCCAGCTCTGGTTTTTCCCTGAGATCAGCTTCCTATTGTCAGGCTTGCAAAAGGTTCCTTTTAAACAGCTCCAAGCATTTTGGAGGAAGCAGGAATGCATACATTTTTGCTCTTTTACAACCCAGAATCAGAGAAGACATATACAAAGAACAAAAACCCTATGGTAAATAATTTAGAAAAACACTCATACTGAGCAAGCAGCCCTGATCCACAGCATTACAGTCACAGTTAGTATCTGTGCTGGTGTCTGGTACCAGTGGTTTTGGTTTCAGTGATGGCCATAGGTCAACACTCATCCTGTCAATTGTGCTGTCATATATTATATTCATATTTTCCTTCTTTTCTAAACAAAACTAACAAAATAAAACAATTGCGTATCCCTAACAGTCACATAAAAATGCATGGAACAAAGGCATGCATCCAAAACAAAGGATATAGCATGAAATTAAGATGGGCGTTGGATCACACTGCATTATGACTACTGCCTCTATTAGGGTCTGAGTCTCCCTGTTTAGCTGTTGAATGTGTCAGAACCCCATGACTAAAGAATACCTGTCGCTGTTCCAGGCCCCTCGACCAGTTGTCAAACTGACGCTCCGCTGATAGCGATGCTGTTTAGACGTGCGCTTCCACAGATCGTTGGCACGCAGCTACACATGGACACGCACCGTCATGGTGAATTGGTCTAAATGATTAGCGAGCCCTTGGGAAGAGAGATGGACAGGAACCAAAATGCTAAGAGGCAGAAAGGAAGCTGACCTAGGAAGCTGAGAGCATATCTTGATTTGCCTCCTGATCTCAATGGTTTAAAAAGGAGAGCGTTTACACATCCAAAGCTGTAAAGTTTAACTCGGAAAACAGTTAGAGATAAAGTTTTGCACCAATTTTTAATTTTAATAAAGCTGTTGCTCTTGGAGTTGTTCACCACTTTATAAAAAACAAATATTTTTTTGTCTGGTTCTCACTGAAGAGAATTTTTCAGCACAGCTCATCCGTGTTTCATTTTCATCGCTTGTAAGCCTATAAACTGTCATCTGTGGAAGTGATTCAGACATGCAGGGGTTTCACATGCAGGGACAGCTGTGCTGTTGCCCTGTGGGGGTCCGAGGATTCAGATTCGACCTTGTGTGCTCGACTCCGCCACACGCAACGTGCTTAGGGAAGATGCAGAGGAGTGGCATCTCTGGGTGCATCACTATCAGCACGCATGCAAGCCATTGCCCCTGATGGTGCAGAATGTCAGGCAGTTACTTCACTCAGATGGTTTGTAGGGAGAGCTGAGAAGTTAAAGCAGCATCCAGTTTTGTAGACCTCCAGAGGTGGGTTCAAACTGCACATAGGTACATAGTTTTGTCATATGTAAAAAAATCAATAGGCACAACACAAGATCAAAAGCAATAACCTTCAACATGAAAGCGGAAAATGAATGAGTTTAATTATACCATAATAATATATAGAAGCTTTTAAAACATTTAAACTACAACAGTTCTTTGTAGTTCACTGTCTTACTTTAAGGCCATCAAAGCCAACACGCACTGTAATACTGGTAATGAGAAGATGCTGCTTTGGGCCTCCTTACAGGAAGATGCCAGGTGTTTCTCATTAATCTGAACAGACACCATAACCAGCACTAATTAAAGACTTTTATTAGTCGAAAGAGTGCTCTTAATCTCTTCAGGTCCAGAATTCAAGGTACCAGATTCCTACTTCAGTCAAGAAAAAAAACAAGCTGCTTTGAGCTGCTATGTAATCTCACTGATTCATCTCATGGCGAAGGTCAGATTGTCTGCTTTGATGAGAACATTTGAAGGTTTGTTCCAGGCCGCCCTTATCCATGGAGCTGCACCAACCACCTGGCCGAATAATGGGCTTCTTCACGCAGCCTTGAGTTTGTCATCAGCATCGCCCCCTGGAGGGAGTGTAAGGTGTCTAATAGAAGAATACCAAACACGTCCATAATTCAGCATGTAAAATATAACTATGTATTATACCCGGAAGGTCCAGATCTCATGAGAAAAGCAGGTTTGAAAATCGTTAATGTTATTCTCAGATGGGCCCTCAAGCAGTTTGTTCTTTTGAAATGCAGAAAACTACTTTGGAATGGGTTATACAATGCAGGTTGGTCACCATTGACTGGATGCCACTTTTCAAATGCTGGGGAATTTCTGTAATAGTCAGTCCTGATTGTGGTGTTTTTGGCACACTGGATGTATCCATTCTGAACTTTTAATTAATATAGCCCCATTCTAGAATTTCTTCATAGCCATCGATTTTATGTGGACCTTTATATAATACGTTCATCAAATGACCAAATAATCATGATCATCAGCTTTTTTTCTGGATTGTGTGAGCATCAGTACCTATTTTTTCTAAAGCAGTGTTGCAAAAATCAATGCAATGATAAATAAGTAACATTCAGTCAAAGTCTTTTACATTCAAGCTCAGTTAAAATGCAGGCAATCAAAAAAAACTAACAAGAACATGCTGGGATTTTTAATATATTGCTAAATTACATTGAATTAATTTAGTAATTGGTGTTGTTGAATGAGAATTATAGAGCAGAGTCAGGCTGTGTCCCCAGAGCAACTGGGGTTAAGGGCTTTGCTCAAAGACCCAACAGTGACATCACTCTACAAACCCTGGGATTTGAATGGGCAACCTTTCAGTCTCAGGTAACCCACAGAGCCACGCGCCGCCAGTAGCCCTACTAATGATGTGCAACAACAACAGTGCTAATGCAATTTCACATAATTCAGAATCTATTTATTTACAATTGATGAACTTGCTCATCAATGATGTGTTGATGTTATTGCAAGATATCAAAACTGATATTCACATGACTGTACTGAGCAAAGGGAATGACTTTTTTCAATTGCCTGTTAGCAGAAGATTTTTTTGGTGTCACAATCAATTACATTACATGTACCTGAATACAACTGAAGTATGGCAAAATGGGGTTTAAATGCCCCATTTCGACTGGAGTGATTTCAAGTAAACATGGTCCTCAGGACCAGTATGTGGAGATGAAGATTCCAAACCCATGGTTTATTATGGGCTTAAGGACAACATCAGGAAGCTGCCATCCTCTGTGGTGTTAGCAGCAGTTGTTTCAATGCTGTGATTCATCTTCTCTCCAAGGCTGATTTAGCAGCGTGGTGCTTAAATTCCACATGAAATCTCTGCCGAAAATAAGATATATAAAATATGACTGCATGAAGGACATTATATAAGAAACAACAAAGGGATACTTGGTGATCCGAAGCATGAACATTGCCATCTTAAATGATCTGCCAAAAATGCCAAGCATTTTACGGTACATGTTTTATGGAAATGAACAGCACTGATGAACAGGGTAGGAATTCAACCTTATGTTACAGCACTGTAGCATTTAGGCCAATCCAGGTTTCCGGAAGGTCATTTAGCACTGCATTTTACTGACTGCCAAGTGATCTTGTTTACTCTTTCAAAATCTTCATTAGATTTTTTTTTATTTTCCTGGCTATGCCCCCAATAAATCTTAACAGTAAGTGGCATTTAAAATTTGGATTGTTATTTAGTTTGCAGAATATACTGAAAGGTAATTACATTTGATGGATACTTTTAGTCACACCACCGTTATCAGTGATAGCAGAGTCTTTTTTTTAACATAAAAGGAAATTTTCAACAAACAAATAAATGTTTGAATATTGCTTGTGGATAGAATTTTCTCATTGTTGAGTGTATTTCCTCGTAGCCATTGTGCTTCAGGGTCATAACAACAATGCTAACAAAGACACAAAAATGCTGGGAATTAAATGCTGAGATCTGAGATTTGCATTCTTTGCCTGTACAGAACATGGATTTGCATTCTGTATACTTCTATATACTAACCAAATAAAATGAGGTTATTTAGTAATTCAGTAATTCCTCTATTCATTCCTATATTTGATGTTCCAGTGCATCCGATCCAGGCTGTACCCTAGCCTTGTACCCTCTGCTGCAGTCCTCTCCAGCACGCACAGCAGGACGATGGCTGGATGGAATTTCACAGTATGATGTTCACTGTGGGTTTGTCACTGGACAGTTCTCAACAGAAGCTTCTCATGTTTCACTGCAGATTATTATCAATCCATCCATCCATTATATAATATTATACTATAAATAAGATTAAAGTTAGTTTTCCTTTATTATAACTGGATTCCTGAAAATCACATTAGAATTGAAGACAGTCACAGCTAAGTTTCCTCATGGTAACATATATAACTCCAGGGAGTTAGAGAGTTGTTGATTAAATGGTAGGTTCTCTGACATATACATAGACAGTAACACAAATATTCACAAAGTTATAGAAGATTTCCATAAATTAACAGTTCCAGTTTGCTGGCATTGTATGAAGCGTCCCGCATGTGTATTATTTGCTAAATGAAGGACTGGTCTTATTTTCCAGCAACATGACATTTTGTGTTTTATATAGGACTTACAAATTGTGTATCATTGTGTTCTAAATTGAGTATTATTTTTGACAATATGCATGGTTTGATTTGTATGTGTGTCAGGATTGTACAACACAGTGACATATGTAGAGCTCATCCATCTTCCAGTCACTTATTCTGGTCATGGTTGCAGGGGGACTGGAGCCTGTCCAGGGCAGGGGATGCCAGACTATTGCACAACAGGGGATGGACATGGAAACACACACGTTTGTATTCATATCTTTGTCTATTCATATCTCCATTCATTTCTATGAGCAAAACCCTAACTCCAACAATGTCAACCTTAACCCCTACCCAGACCTAACCTTAACCACAAGTAACCAACAAAATACTTATGGTATTTTTACTTTTTTATTGTAGTCACAGATTTTATACAATTGAGTTAAATTTCCTCTTGAGGGGAATGAAAAAAGGTGGTCCCCACAATGTCAAAATTGTGGCTACATTTGGTCCCCATCGTTTAATTTATGCATAACCCACATACACAGTGTGAGGTAACAGTACTACCTACTTTTTCACCACGCCACCGACTGCATAGTCTGCTTGGTGATTATTTTAATATGGGCCAACTGTTCTTCCTGTAGTTTTAAGTTAGGATAAAGTCCACTGTTACTAAATCTTATGTTCAATAACTCTGGCAGGACTGTCACAGCAAGTGGTCATTCATGGTCTTGCACTGAAGCAATCGTGAAACAGCACTGACAATACCTCATCCCGCGCTTCAGAAAATCACTGTTATTCGAGGAGCTTGACAGTACTCGGCCAGGCAGCTGTGTGGACTGAGATAGATGTTTACTTTCAGCCTTTCTCTCCTCCTGGAACAGATCAAGCAGCATCGCGTTAGGAATACTTAAATAGCCTTTTGACAATCAGACATCCAATTTATTTGTAGTCTGGCGTCAAATCAAATCAGGGAACAATTTGCATGAAGCTTTCTTTATGATGTGGCAGCTATTGCCTTGGTTTTATTGCTGCCCCTTCAGGAGCGGATCAGAAGGGTCAGACAAGTCCCAAAGTCAGCCTGAGGACAAGAGGACATTTTTTTGTGATTATGGTCTTCCAGTCTGGTTTGACCTCTTTATCGCTGAATACCAAAGTAACTGGCCTGCATTTATCTATCTATTTGTATGTTTTTAAGGGAAAATGTTCCATTTTGTATCAGTGAATTCGATTCGATTTTGAATATCTTGTTCAAAATATGTGTCCAATATATGTGTGTGTGTTTGTGTGTGTGCGTGTGAGCGGGTATACCTATCCTTATGGGGACACAATGTCCCCATAATGTGATAAATATCTGTTTTTTTTCCCTTA
>JAODUD010000039.1:8339281-8358048 GCA_026784285.1 Stomatorhinus walkeri | reverse complement strand
AGTGCATGTGAAACAGGAAGGAGCTTACAGACAGCGCATGTGAAACAGGAGTGCATGTGAAACAGGAAGGAGCTTACACTCAGTGCATGTGAAACAGCTACACCAGACAGGCACTCGGGCTAACATGTGCGTCATAGCGACATGGGAACAGACCTCCATTTGTAGAATGCAAATTAAACGATCTCAGTATGTATTTTGCATGCTTACTTACTTCTTTGTTCCCATTTAGACTTTTATGTCAAAATACATAAAAATGCTGTAAATAATTATAAAGTGGATACTGGAAGAACTTCTTTGATGAAATAGTCTCATTTTTTTGTATATATAGCTGATTTTGGGGGATTAAAATATGGATTTTTTAACTCCACTTTCATGTTATAGAATCATGACACAAAATGCAATGTCACAAAGTAAAGTCCAGGCTTCGAAGCTAGCATTTATTTATTGAAATGTTTTATAAAACCAGGCTGCAGTATATACTTAAATAAAGACTGCAGATGTCTGTCTGCTACATAATGAGCCATTGACCTGTATCTCCAGTAAGGTTAAATGCTGCTCTAGAGTTGCTGTGGTAAAATGGAAAAATTAAAGTATATGTAAACAATGATGATTCATTATAAGCCAAAAAAAACCTGGGGAAAAAATGCAACCTGAAACTGTGCCCACTTTTAAGTAGCATACACACACACACACACACACACACACGCACGCACACACACACAGAGTAACAGAAGAGGATTGCCTTGCCTGTATATTGTTTTTTTTCATGGCTGTCCTGGTGAGAGAGCTCACTGTGGGGGATGAGAAACCATCCAATGATTAATGAAGAAGCACATTCTGTATGAAAAACTCTACTGGACCGAAACTGATAGAGTACAACTGGAAAGGGGAGTCTTCTGCTCACCTCTGCAAATGCGGGGAATTCCCTGGTGAAGGACAATACACAGACACCGCAGCAGCTGGAAAACAGCAAATACATTACTAGCCATTCTGGACATTAATTGGAATTGTAATGTGACCCCTTCCAAATTTCTATATCATGGTAAATAAAACAATTTAACACATGATGCATCAGTTAATATGAATTAATTCAGTTCAGAAGCATTTCTGTGGCTTTAGGATAATAGTTTAATAGAAGCTCTTCACTGTTAGTGACATGTAGTCACTGTGTAAGTGTTTACCAGTACAACTACATCAGCAATAGATAATAGGTCCGATGCCCCACAGAGGTCATTTATGTACCTGATGCTCACCTGCAGACCCTTTTTCCGGCCCTCTGTACCCTCTGGGCAGCACCTGCTCCTGTAGAGGTTAGATTTAACCACAAGAGCCAGTTGGCCTATTAGCTGGAGTGCTCTTCCATCCAAGTCACCTCGTTCAACGGCCAGCCGCTCGTGTGTGACGACCGAGGACAAGGTCACAAGCCACAAGCATCCAATCGGTATGCTTGCGCTTACAGACCGACGATAAGTGATGTGTTTCTGTTTCCCATGTAAAACGGAAGCCTAAAGAAAGAAACGCCATAACGCTAGAATCAGATAAACAATGGACAGGTAAGGGTTTCTACGACAACAAGGGGAAAAACGCCGGCTGGACCACCAGGGGTGGCTCTGGGGGGTTTGGCCACCCCCCTGTTCCAGATGTAGATCAATCGATTTCATTCTCAGCCGGTGCCACATCTACAGTACCTGCAGCCTGCAGACCGACATTATGGCTGGAGAACAATTACACGCAGACAGAGACAGAGATGAGCGAAGCTTGTAGCCAGTAGATACCCCTTCAGTAGATGCATATGCACATCAAGAGACATCACTGCCAGTGCAGTCTTCGCTTGTTTTGACTCCAAACCACTACAGATTTAATTGCTTCTCAGTCTATGGGTTATGTTCGTATTCTTATTAACCGAATTTCTAATGTTGATGTTACATAGAGTGTTATTCGTCGAAGGCAAGCGGTGTTAATAAGCACCCTACAGCACATATGTTAAAAAATACAAAATGATACATAACCATGACAGCGCTGATACTCACTGGTTCTGCAAATGAGTACCGCATCGTACACAGAAAAGCGTTGGGTTCATCATCTGGATTTCTTATAGCTTTGTTCCTGGCAGGAAGGCATGGATGAGTATTCTTTTGGGATGGAAGACGTGAATGTCTGAAATAAAAAGTTACGCAGAATAAGCCGTCTGAAAGGAGCACCCTAATTAAGCCAGACGGTGAAAGAGAATTCTGGCAAGCAAAAAAAAAATAATAACGGCTCAATGTCTTTAAGCCATAAATCTCGATACATGCTGCCGCACCTCCCCAGCCGCCTGTCCCATCCTAAACCAGCAGGTCTCACTTTCATTCTCGATGCTTGTCTGTCCTTTTTTATCGTTTTCTCTTTTTGCACATCACCCTCCTCACCAGCAAGTGACAGTAAATTTACAGTTTTGGGCCCAGTATTCCTTTTCTAGTTACCACTTTCAAAATGCCAATTGAGTGTTAGATCAGGCAATGGCAGTGAATTAAAGAGAAATTGCAAAAATATGCTAAAATTTGTTCTCTTCAGACAGAGAAGCCTTGTTATCTCTTTATTTTGTTACACTTCTTCTGCCCAACTGAGCCAAATTAAATAAGCACATAATCAAACTTTATCTGTCAAACATATGTTGCTTATAACGAGACACAATGTGTGAGAGTGAGAGATCATGTGACTTGTCAGGATGTATTTTCTATAAATCCTAGATTACTGCTGCTATTGAGCCTTGGACCCTGTAACAGTGGAAACTCTGAGATTTGATTTTCAACTTTGTGTACCTATGCTGGAGAACTCTCCATTCTTTGCTGTTTGCATTTGTCATCCTAATATTAATAAAAGCGCTGCAAATGCATTTCAGCTTCCTTGGCAGGACCAGTGTGTGACTTTATACTTGCACTGGGGTCCCTGGTAACCTCATCGATTCGAACTGCACCTCAGTTGTTTATTTCAGATGCATTCTATTACTCTGCCTCTAACTCAGTAACGTTATCTCAAGGTGACAAGGTCACAGTAATGTTGGGGGGGTGTTGTGTGTGATGAAGCAAACACCTGCGGCCTGTCATCTGTAATTTGTGATACAGCTTTGAAGGGTCTGTTCATGCCATTTAGTGCAATGTGCACCTGTTTCGACTACTGCAATCAGCGTCTAGAATGAGCCCGATCAGAAGGTCTTGAGACTCACAATGGTTAAAATCAGAAGCAATAACTGTTTAGGATATAGTATATAATTAAGTGCATTGTATATATGATGATGGGGTATATAAGATGATGTATTCCATTCCTTTTGCAACCTTAGAGTCACCTACCTGATGGTCTTTTCACTACAGCTACTTTTGCTTCCTCTAACAGCTAACTTTGCTTCCCACGTAAACAGGTGTGGCCCTACCATTACATCCCCACTGTCCTGTGAGTCATTACCTCAGTTTAAGCAACTCACAATCACCCACAGCTCAAGCGTCCCACGTCTAACCTGCCTTGTCTTGCAGGCAAATGTCTCCCCTCTAAAACCTTATTTTTCTGCAAGAGGAACATTCTTTTCTATCATAACGATTCAGCAGGTTTCTGGGATACGTTTCTGCATACTATATAGCCGCATAGTTCTGACTTGGGAAGGACACAACTCAAAACACTTTGTATCCATTAAGGAAGATAGAATCGAGAATCAAAAAGGACAGAGATATGGTACAATGCTGAATAGGTCAAATGCCCCCACTACCTGTCTCCTTTAGCGTTTCAGGTTCTCTTGGTCATTATTTATTAATCGCCTCAATCTTAATCAATGTGCAGAACCTCAGTAAATGGATCCTTTCCTCCTGGGTCTCTTATGTGAAGCTTTAGTCAGATCTTATCTCCTTTTTGATCTCCTTGGTCCCATCCTGCATTTCTTATCTCTAGATCATATCTATATATTTTCCCCACTGACATTTCATGGAATGAATATATTGATTCATCTATATGGTTGGAAGCACATCCTAGCTGCTTTCTGGTTCCGTAATCAGAGCCACCAGCATTTCATAAAGCTCTAGTACAGCAAAGGCTCTACAGCAAAACATACCTTACCTTTAGAAGATCTACTGTTCCATCATCCTGAACATGTTACTATATTTCTCTGCAATGGGATATGATGCAACTTGTATGAGTGTGTCGTGTGCAGACTTGCCTTGTTTTCTCAAAAAATAGTAATGAAAATAATAATCTTTTCATGCTTTGTCTTTGGTACGTTTGTGATTATATAGGCAGATAGGCCTGCAAGAAAACACATGTGCATAATGACATGGTCCTGATAATAAGGGTTTTTTTCATTTCATTACCCTGGAGGTGCAAGTTAATGGTGGAAATAGATAAGTAACCACTGCAAAGGACAGATTAAATCAACATGGACTACATGCTCTGTGAGAACAGATTGTCATTTTAAACAGATATTTTATCATTTTCCACAACAATTTACCAAATACAGTTCGGCAGAGATCCTGGGGCGTGTCCCAGGCGGCGAAGAGTCCAAGGAAGGAGGCAGCCTGGATGGAGAGAACATGCAGACTTCTTACACACAAAGTGAAGGCGACGTTAGAACTCTGAACTCTAGAAATGTCAACAGTGCTACTTCCTGAGCAACCTGCAAGCTATAGCTGCTATTATTGAAGCATTTGTAATTATTCCTGCATTCTTCCAATTCTTCTGCCATTTGCAGATTACCACTACCCTCAGTCATCGAGTACTATCCATCAATTCTGAACCTCTGTATACTTTGGCTTAAGTAACTGTGAAATAAATCGGATCGTTTTTCTTTGGAGTCGGGCCGGGTGTATCGTTGGAGTTACACATCTGGAAGTTTACACCATCGCTGAGCTGAGAATAGGGGCGCAGGAACGTTCGGCGACAGAAGCCGCTCATGCGGCTGTTTCTGGTCTCCAGAGCAGTAATATTGCCGTTACATAATAAAATACACAATAACTCAGGTCCTCTCCTGTTTCTGTTTCTAACGACGGCAGCTGCTACACAGCTCCTCGGTGTCAAGAATGCAGGAGATCCCAGTACAGCTACCAGTCCGTCACGGCAAGGCATGTGCTTCCATTAAGCTGAAAGAGCCTTCCAGTCGTCCATGAACATTCATTCAGAGCAGGGCTCTCCTGAGCCTGCACAGTGGCCCTGGATGCACGGTGCACAAACTCCAAGGACACTTAGAAGTGGCAGCTCTTCTAAACTGCAAGTTCTCAAACCGTGGGAGGAATTTGAAGCAGCCAGAGAGGGCCCACACAAATATGTGAAGAACATGCAAAGTGTACGCATATGGCGCCTGGACAGGACTCAACCCCCCAGAGCTAGAGGTGTGAGGCTTCACCACCACCTACTAAGCCCCTGCAACACCCAAGAGTCATACATCATGAATAAAATACAATGTAGTAAACTCTGGATAAACCACTTGATACTGCAAAGTGGATATTAACTGATTTAAAGCCCCTGGTTGAGAGCAATATCTCACCATGCTTTTCCTTGCACTTTTCTTAAAGTATTGTAAAAATAAGATCTATGGAGAGTGCAGCCCTGCAGCACAGAATATGATTTCACATTCCTTGGTAGTTTATTGAAAGATATTATTTAGGTTTTAATGCACATTTCTTTATGTACTATCGAATGTGCTGTAGTGTTCACTGGAGCAACAGCAGAATATTTAGTGCTACGCTATGTGACAATATGATTTGGGGTCAGTTTTACCAGGTCCCACAGGGCAGGGCCGGCCGTTATCACCTACGCCTGCCGTGCCCCTTCATTAGCCCCTCTGCCCTCCCTCTCACTGTCAGCTATTGCTTCTGTTCTATGAGACTTCCTGAGTATTTCTGATTTGTCCTGCATCTGTTCCTGTCCCCACCTGCCTTCTCTGTTCCTGCCTTTCCTTGTTTCCGTGTAATTTGGACCAACCTCGTGTGTTCGCCCCTTGTTCTCCTTGTATCTGATTCCCCCCGCCTTTAGACCCTTTTGGACCTGTAACCGTGACCACGAGAATAGCCTGGAGATTCCAGTACTGTCCTCTCTGCCCGATCCATTTAGTAAAGCCTTTGTTCTCCAATTTCTGGGTCTCCGGGTTTCTGTCCCAGCTTGTCCTGACAAGCTTTGTAAATAGGTGTTTGTCCTTCAGCTGGCGTCGCGCTGCCCATTGGTTCACTCAAGGATTGTTATGGAAACGACCTTCACGTGCTAATTTTACAGGCTGGGAAAAGGGCTGGGTGCAGATGAGGTGAGATACTGTGAAGGCATGAGCTTTTTCTCATATTTATTCTGTTTCTGGCAGTAAAAAAGGCACAAACAACCCTTACAATTTCTGTCATTGTTCCTGTATGTCCTTGTAGTGGTTGTAGTGACCACATACCCTGCATCTTACCGTAGTGCTGCCATTTTTACCATGCAGGATTAACTGATGCACTGTGGTCTGTTTTAATGTAAATCAGTAAACACGCCTGAACAAAACTGGTTACGTATCTCAAAGTAGTGTTTTAAAGGTATAGAAAACTGTGTTTATTAGTGGCAGCTGGTGGATAAAAATATTGAGGAGCTAAGAAGATAATTCTTCTTATGCGTTACAATAGTGAATTTTTCTAAAGAAGAGAAAAATGCGTTTTCAAATGACAAATTATACTAATGAGTTATTTGTAAGTTACTTGTTTTATAATCAATAGAGGATGTATTACCTCTACGGACCACCAGCACTGGTGTGTATAGCACCTTACATACTGTACATTGTTCAGAAAGGAATGGATGTCAAATACAGATTCCATAGTTCCTTAGTTCACTACTTATATCATGAGAAAAGTGCCTGTCGAGCTGTTCCTGTACATTATTGTTTGTCTGAAGCGGGTTCATTGGGAAAGTAGAATTAGCAGGCACCACTTGATTTGGTGAAGGTCCTTTAATGGCCTCCTCTCGTTTGTAAATTTCTTACGTTCTTATTTGATGCTACGTTTTTTGTTTTTTCATGTTTTTAGTGAACCAAAATATGTGAAAATGCGTCTACTTTCAAGAGCAGAAAGTTTAAAGCATGGAGCACTGAGGGCTTAGACAATATGCCGGGTTTTCTCATAGTTTTCAACAAACAGAAGTAGAACTGGCGGTAGCCCAAGGAGCTCTATACTGGATTAAAAAGGCTCTGTTGCTTTTTTAATGGTGCAGGGGGCCATTTTCAGAGAAAGGCCCAGGTGCACTAATTTTGTTATGAGCCAGTGCTAATGCGCGGCAGTGTGGCTCTCCTGACACAGCGTTTTGTTCCTCCTAAAGGGGACGTCTCCCGGGACGAGTGGGATCTGCACGCTACAGAAGCCTGCCGATTGAGCACAGCGTTTCCAAAGAAGAGAGTCACCAGACACGAGGGCCGCTTGCCACCTCTCCGCTACATCTCCACACGCCTTCGTGAATCAGATGGAACCTGCGTTGCGTGCAGAAGTGTGGCGTGGTGTCCCTGCTGCCGTCCTCCACGCTCCGTGGCTGTGATGCCATGAATCACCGCCATCCTGCCGCTGGGCTCTGCTAACACCTGTTTGGTCAGGATTTGTTGGTGCTGACTGCTCATCCCCAATAGGCAGCGCTCTCACTGTCCGGCTCTGGTCCTCGCTTATCAAAGGCGACTTCATCCCAATTAATGACTTAGTACCTGTAATATCACTATTATGCCTACCACATCCTCACAAAGAGCAATGAAAAGGCTATTTAGATGATAAAATATCCTCCTCTGACACACCACAGGGCTGTTAAAACTATTTTCTTTTTTTTAAGGTTGGGTGGGGCTATAGCGACTCAAAAAAAATTACATTTTGATTGCCAGCGTGGGCATGGCAGACTTGAAATAATCCTTTAAAAAGGGGGGAGCAGAGATCTAACAGTTCTATGGAGACCGTTTGAAGAGCTGTGTGATAAAAGGAAAACAGCAGTGGTGCTGAATGAAAGATGGGGGGGGTTGATGTTTCTGGGAGGGGAGAGGTCATACGACAAGTACCTCCACTCTGCTGGGGTGAATGTGTGATTGCAGGAATGTGTAACTGAAGGAGGTTTGTATGTATGTGTCTGTGTGTGTGCTTGTATATGTGTGTGTGTGTGAGTGAGAGAGAGGGAGAGAGGGGGGGGCAAAGAGAGAGAGACCAGAGAGAGAGACCAGAGAGAGAGAGAGACCAGAGCGAGAGACCAGAGAGAGAGAGACCAGAGAGAGAGACCAGAGAGAGAGAGAGACCAGAGAGAGACCAGAGAGAGAGAGAGAGAGGCCAGCAGCAACAGACTGTCCCTCAGGAGTCTGTGGTTTTATGTCAAATTTCTGAAAATGTTACAGTAATAAGCATTTAAATAATCATGTATGTTATTGACTAAATCACCGCACACATAAACAGTGCAATAGAAAATAACTGCCACTTATCACATGCCAGAGAAATGCAATCAAACAGGTAGTTTCTTATGAATCACCATAACAATCAGACCATTTACAGTGAAACACAAAGCAATTGTCTCATTCTGCTCCCAGCCAGTGTCATTAATTAAACCACATTTTGGGCTGTCATTGGTCCACATTCAGTCCAGTAGCAGGTAGGGTCCTGTTCCCAGCAATGGGGAAAAAGATGCTTGTTTCAGAAATCAAAGTGATGTATAAAAAGTCATGGAAAACAAGCACAATGCTGATGCTAAGGGAGAATAGAAAGGGGCAGTAAGCTGGGGGTGGTTAAAGGTCTTTGGACTGACGTTGGGGTCACTGAAATCATGCTTTACTCACCATTTGTACAGGCACATTGCTACTTTTCACATATCCGATTGAGCTCTCCTTTGAGACATACACCCAGATAAGGAGAAGCTTAGGATCTGAATGTAGGCTTAGTTATTCATTTGGGCCCCCAGGAGCATTTCTGGGAGCTAGGGTCATTGTTCTAGGACTTACTGGCAATGAGACTATTCGGCCAAGCATGGGATTCAACCCTGCAACCTTCTAATCACAGGTACAGAGACCCAACCTCTGGAGCCACAGACCGGGTGTGAAGTGAAGGGGAACACATTAGAAAATCTCAGTCACAAGGATGAGATACATGGGGACCAATCCAATATGCCTCACAATCATCTATCATACGATAAGCAGGAGTTATATACAAGACTTGGCACTGTCAGTCCTCACAAAGAAACATTTAAGTGCAGCTGAGCATCTATGAGATTGGAAAAAACAATCTGGTCTCTTTTTAAGGGTGATATTCAATCATCACGAAGTGGCAACCCTAAATAAGATATCCAGTTAAATGCCAAAGTAGGAAATTACAGATCAATCACACTGGTTGTGTGAAAGCACACATTAAGACATTCTGTGTCTTTGTCACCGATTTCACGCAGAAGAGGAAGAGGCAGGGATGTGCAGATGCAGCCATCTCACAGAAAGAAGGCAGAGGTGGAAGAGGCAGGGATGTGCAGAGGCAGCCATCTCACAGAAAGAAGACAGAGGAGGAAGAGGTAGGGATGTGCAGAGGCAGCCATCTCACAGAAAGAAGGCAGAGGAGGAAGAGGCAGGGATGTGCAGAGACAGCCATCTCACAGAAAGAAGGCAGAGGAGGAAGAGGCAGGGATGTGCAGAGGCAGCCATCTCACAGAAAGAAGGCAGAGGAGGAAGAGGCAGGAATGTGCAGAGGCAGCCATCTCACAGAAAGAAGGCAGAGGAGGAAGAGGTAGGGATGTGCAGAGGCAGCCATCTCACAGAAACAATCCACCCCCTTCCGTGGAACCGTGAAACCCAGGGTGCTGCCAGATACTATTTATAGTTAGTGCACTTCATGCATACTTCTACTAACTTCAACATGAACATATACTTCCTTTGTGACTGTAGCTAAGGAGAGACCTACAGGAGTATCCAAGATCCCAGCAACCCTGTAATGGAAGATAGATAATTGGGTTTCTCTTGTTTTCCACTTACCTCTGTTTAGAAAGTCTGAAAATAGATTGTCATGTGATCATTTGTTAATTTACCATGAAAAATAGAGTGGAGTGATTTAAAAAATGGAAAAATCCTAATATGTTGAAATATATTGATTTTGAACTCTTTTCCATAACTGAGAAGCACACTAGTATTTTTAGGAGTGTTTTTTCTTACTAAATAATCTCAAAAGTCTTTATTTTTAGTACAGATGCTCCTCTACGTACAAATGAGTTACGTTCTTTACAGCCGTTCGTAACTTGAAATGTTCATAAGTTGTTATTCAACCTATCATTTTAAGGGTGCACAGCGGGAGTAGCAGCCAGAAATCATACTAGGTGGAATTGGTGGGCAGAAAAATAAATTGATGTTGCGACCAGGAAACAGGAGCCCAAGGAACACAATTTGGACTTACAGTCCTCTTCGTTCGTATGTCTGAAAGTTCGTAAATAGAAAGTTTGTAAGTAGAGGAGCTTCTGTACTCTATATATTTAACAGGATAAAAAAAGACTTTATATCCATCCATCCATCTATCTTCTAACTGTTTATCCTGACTAGGATCATGGACTTTAATGTCTAATTAATGAAATGAAGTCAAACTTTGTAAGACATCATGAGGATGCTTTTTGAAATACTGTACAACTCCATGTATCAAATAAATAATAGGCATCCCATAATCACAAACGAAATGAGTCACTAAGCTGATATGATCAGCATGTGATGTTTACGTTTCTGGAAACAAATTTGATGAGATGGCCCACTGGACATTTCAATATGCATCTATGTCCACACATTACAGCATTTTACAGAATTACTTTGTGCTGCTTAAACATTAAATGGATGAAGTGTGTCTGAAAATGTCTACTGCAAGCTAAAAAGCAAAGGAAAAAGCAGTCATCAGGTGGCTGTGAAACCGGCTTTAGTTTGGCCAGCGAACCAATCTCTGTGACTCACAGGGATGGAGAATCCCATTGCTGGCCTATAAGGGCAGGACAGTAAGTCGGCTAACAGAGAATGACAATGAAAAATGACAGTGAAAGGAAAACAAGCAAATCACAGCCACAGGAAAAGTGGTGAAATTTTGTATCTAGTTGGGTTTCTTGTGGAAAGAGAATGACACAAACGAATGGGTGGACTGAGTGAAAAAATGGTCTTGGCCAGTAGACCCTCCCTCCCAAGAAATCCTTGGCAGTGTCCAAGCAGCAAAAGGACAGCATAATGGTCACAGCCTGCCCCCCCCCCCCCCACATGACTAAATTTAAAACCAAGCCACACAATGAATTTACACCAACCTTTATACGTCGCTACTTCACAATTATGATAAATGTGTATAGAGTCATTAATGCCCATTGTTATTGTATGCAGTATACATCTAGGTTATTTTAATATTTTAAATCTGAATTTTCAAGAAAAGCGGTATTCTCAAGGGTATAGCAGAAGTGAGCTGGTGTTCCTTTTTGAAAATATTTTTTGAACTATAACAAGGGACACAGTAGGGGCATGGATACCCTGGTCAGTTCCGGGGCCCAGCATTTTACAGGGGCCACAGAAAGCACAACATTGTGAATTTTATTGGGAGGGGTAAGGTGACATTTCATCAGAGGGCCCAGAATTTCTAGGTATGCCCCTGACTATAGTTCCTGCGCTCTGGATTTTACTGTCCAGACAGTGAGGTCTTGTAAAATCTTGATTAACGAGGCAGGTATGGATGGTCGTGCTGTGATCTGGTCTGCTGACATGAAAGATGTGTCATCATTCTTAAAATCAGTGACACCGAGCTCTGGATCAGCCTTCTATCGTCTGCCTTGTGATGTCCGTCCTCAATGGATCTTTTACGCAAAACGGGATCTGTTAGCATGACCATCATACTGTAGATAAGAATGAGTCATATGTCCAGTGGGGAATTAATTTGTGATTTCACTGGGAGAGTGATCTGTGTGGAGCTGTAGTGGGTTACCGGGATCCTCACGCTTCTTTCAATACCAAACACACTCGCCTACCTATTTGGACTGCAGCAAATATTAGGTACTTATTACTGTAAGTTTAGTCTGGAAAGGCTCATACAAGCCCTGGGGTTTTCTCAGGCAGGACAGGGGCCAAGGCAAAGGTAAATCCTAGTTGGGATGCATCTCTCTCTCTCTCTCTCTCTCTCTCTCTCTCTCTCACACACACACACACCCTACTGCAGAATTATATATGCCAATTACCATACCTGCTATACAGTGTGTGTGTGTGTGTGTGTATATATATATATGTGTGCGCCTTGCCATGCCTGGTCGCGATGTGACAGACATTTTTATTTATATCTGCTCTGTGACACATAAACCATGAAGCAAAGCCCATCAAGCTCTCACCTTGCATTTACTGCTGGAGCATCACTGTCACACTGGAGGCTTCTTAGACAATCTGATTTGCAAATGCATTCACCTGAGTATTTTACTTACAGTGTTTCTTCCTTCAGATAAAAATATGCTTAACCTATGGAGATAGTGCCAGCTAAGTATATATATACTCAGGAACACATATATAATTGGGGGTGGGGATAAGACGATTCCAGGGGCCCGTGAGTGATGGGGAACTAAATAAAGTGATAGGTCTGTCATAATTGGATTGGTCTGAACCCCTGCATAATCATAATACGCCACATTCTGCAGTATATGTCACATCCTACATACCGAATGATAAATATTATCACATACTATATTTCTAAACTTCAAACCTATATTCATAACACTGATAAGTCCCTAGACAGATAACCCACCAGACAATGGAGCTATTAAAATAAATATGAATTAACTCCCAGGAATTGCAATTAATTGAGATTATTCGTCTATTAATCCACGCCAATGTACAGTCAATCCCAATCGATGTCAGATGTTTGGATTTTTCTAATGCATACATAATAAACTAAAATGAATGTCTTAATGTTCTAAGGGAAAAAGTTAATGAAGATGTCCGTTACTGCTTGCACATCTCTGCTACTGAAGGACAGAGGACGACTATACACGTGTGCGTGTGGATGTTTCTTCTGCATGCGGGGTGCAGGCTCGCTGTGCAGTCTGAAGACTGGGGCGCTCACAGAGAGTGTCTTAACATGCCCCTTTCGCATTTTATGCGCCGCGCCTCCGTTCTGCCCATTTCTCCTCAGTGGATTTGGATCTGAATTCGTTTGGTCAAAAATGATTTCAAACATCTGTTTTTCTTTTTTGCCCCCCTGTGCTGATATTCGTTTTTTATACGAGACAGACAAACGAAATGTTCCTCACTCCGCAAGATCATAGCGAACGCTGATTGAAGACCGCGTCGGGATAAAGAAAAAAATCTCGTTATTCGAAATATTTTCCGGATCCTTAAGGGCGACTAACCCGTTGGAGAAACTGTGTTGTTTGTGGGCAAAGGAGCCGGTTTAGGGCGATTTCAACTCAACTGCACTTGTGAAAAACTACGGAAGTCTTAGCCCTGGATGCAAGAAGGATGAGCATCGCTCGGTTCGCATTATGTTTCCAAAAGAGAAGAGGATGGATGCCCCGGAGTAAATCTGTGCTTGGAGAATGTGAGATCTCGATAGGACGCAGTAGATAAAACGCTTATCAAGGTAAGGTGGAGGTTTGCCGATGCACGCCTGAAGATTTATGTATAAGGAGCTTTATGGTGTTTTCCAAGTGGATTTGTCTGGAGCACAGGCTGGCGTTTTTTTCGCCTTTAAAGCTGTCTCACTCTGTCTGGAAGCAGTGAAAGGAAACCCTTGGCGACTAAACTGTCGAAGTAAATATTATTAACCTGTGACAGAAATAATAAGCTTAATTTCACTCCGCAAACCATATGTTTTATTTTTGTGAATACACTTGTATTAGGGATATATTAAGAAAATATTTTTTTAACTAAGAGCAAAATTGATGATTCCTTCTTTAATTTGCATAACCATAAATACTTGGTGAAGAGTGCGTTATATAGGCTATTGAGATTAGCGAAAAATCCTTAGTGAGAGTTGAGCCTTTTCAGCGAAATCTAAACATCTACAATGATGCGAAGTTTTATGGATGAAATTCGGATTTGTTTGTTGTTAATGATGAGATCTCTTTCTTACGTGGGTAGCAAAGGTTGGAGGAAGTGGGATTAATACGGCTTGTCAGTGATATCGGGGGTGCATAAACATTATCTTGGTCGCCGGTCTGATCTGTGTACGCATTACGCAGTAACAACCCCGTGCTGTACCCTGACCGCCCTGCATTGGGGACATCGTACTATGAGCAGGAGTTTACTCTAACTCTAAATATGTGAACACATCTATCGTTTCACGTTTAAAAATGAATTTCCTGTACATGCAACAAGTTAAATGTGTGGGCGTGAGTGTGAGAGAGGGTGATGCAGAAAGCTTACTTCTATGAAACATATAGGCTATAAATCATAAAAATCCATTGACACTGCGTCTGCTTTACGATGCAGGTCTGTACATTTAGGAAATCGTGAATGGTAAAAGGAATCACAGATGCATACAGATTAGTGTGACATGCCTCCCGTATTGATAAGTCACCCCCCATGGGATCGTCAAGCTGAAATACAGCTTCTTAAACACCGTTTTTTTTTTAGTCACATCCAATCTGGAGACACATGTTTCAGGACCATGGATAGTACAATTACAGCAGTCTGTGTCAGGGGTGGCCAGTCTGTGTATGCAGGTTTTCGCTACAACTCCCTAATTAGATTACCAATTAGAGGACTGATTGGCTGGAGAGTCCTCACACCTAGGATTGAACAAATGACCTACAGGTTATCCCAAAAACCTGCACACACACCGGCCCTTTGCGGATAAGATTGGCCATCGCTGGTCTGTGTGAAGACCAGTGCTACTGTGGCATAGAGAAGAAAGGCAGAGGTATATAACAAGACTTTATACCATTCAGGCTAATTACAGTCAGACGGTCTGCAACCCATAATCTATACTCTGTAACCCATATCCTGGTTTCAGGAAACGAGAGTGGGCTGTGTGCCTGTTTCATGTCACCCGGTCCCATCCGTTCACCTCATCCAGATGGAGAAATGGCTAACTGTAGACCCTGGAGACTTGCTTAGTTGGCAGGGCATTCATGTATTTTTATGCAAGTGTCATCTAAAAATAACTTGATACCATGCTTGAACTTCTCATTCCAAGCTGTGCAACACTGGCCAGAAGTGGAAGCATTGCAGTCCGTCTTAAATGTTTGCCTGGAGAATATGTGGAATTTCTTTCTTTCCCTGATTAAGTCTTGATTAAACTGTGAGAATGAAGGCAGATGTAGGACTGGCTCTTTGAAAAGCGAGCTTACAGAAGTGCCACAAAGCCACTGGGATGTACAGAAAGATGATGCTGCGCTTGTTACCCACGGAAATCAGAAGAGCTTCAAGGTCATCTTTTGCTGGATAGGTTTTTCCAGGAAAGATTTAATGTCAACAGAGCAGTCCATGTGTGTGCTGGATGTGGGGGTACATACCTGTAGAGTGGAAGAGGGATAGAGAAAGTATTCCCTGCATGTCTGGTAGGAATGTTTGTTTACCATGGGAGTGAACCAGCAGTAGGTGTGTCCGTGAAAACTGCAGTACGTCATCATAGAACTGTATATTAAATATTTGTATATTTACTTGGGTCAGTTTGTGGCTTTGTAGGTTAGAAGTTTGTTGTTGGAAGGTCACTGGTTCAAATCCCATGGTCAGCAAAGAGATTTTACCATTGGGCCCCTGAGTAAGGCACTTATCCCCAAATGCTTCATAGACCCTGCTTTCTCTGTTTTAACCTCCTTTGATAAAATCATCTGATGAATTGGTCTAGAAATACTACACAGACACACCTCTTAATCACTGAATTCAGGCGTTTCATTCAGACCAATTGCCACAGGTGTATAAAATCAAGCATCTAGCCATGCAGTCAGGTTTAAGAGCATTTGTGAAAAGAATGAGTCGTTGTGAAGAGCTCAGTGAATTCAAGCGTGGTACTGTCATAGGATGTCACCTTTGAAATAAGTCAGTTTGTGAAATTTCTTCCCTGATAGATATTCCACAGTCAGCAGTAAGTGGTATTATTGCAAAGTGGAAGCATTTAGAAACAACAGAAACCATGAAGTAGCAGACCATGTAAACTAACAGAGCAGAGTCACAGAGTGCTGAGGCACATAGTGCACAAACGTCACCAACGCTCTGTTGAACTCCAACAGAATTACAAACTCTTTCTGGAATTAAGCAAATCCAGCAAAAAAACAAAAATGTGCTTCTATGGCCAAGCAGCTGTATGCAAGCCTGACATCACCAAGCATGATGCTGGATGCAGTGGTGTAAAGCACACTGTCACTGGACTCTAGAGCAGTGGAAACATGTTCAGGTTTTTTGGACAATGCTATACTTCCAACTATGTGGTACAGTTTGAGGAAGGTGGCCTTTTCTGTTCCAATATGACTGTGCCCCAGTGCACAAAGTAAGGTCCATAAAGACGTGGTTGGATGAGTTTGGTGTGGAAGAACTTGACTGGCCTGTGCAGAGCTCTGACCTCAACATGATCCAACACCTTTGGGATGAACTAAAATGGAGATTGTGAGCCACACCTTCACGTCCAACTGTGTCTGACCTCACAAAAGCTCTTCTGGATGAATGGGCAAAAATTCCCACAGACACACTCCAAAGTCTTGTGGAAAGCCTTACCAGTAGAGTGGCAGCTGTTATAGCTGCAACGGGGGGACCAACTCCATATCGATGCCTATGGATTTCGGAAGACGGGGAGGCGCACAGAGATACATCCCAGACCCCCCCCCAGAACTCTAAATAGGACAAGCAGTTTCAGAAAATGGATGGACAGATTTAGAATGGGATGTCATAAAAGTTCCTGTAGGTGTAATGGCCAGGTGTCCCAATACTTTTGTCCATATTGTGTATGTGTTTGTATATTTGGTATATATGTTTGGAGGCATTTTTGTGTTGGTGTTCGTACATCTCAGGGCGGCTGTAGGTGCTTGAGTGTGTTTTGTGAGTTTTAGTGGGTGTTTTTGTGTGGTTGTGTGTGGGTGTGAATAGCCAGAGGTATCTCGCATGATGGCTTGGGTCTGATAACAGTGTAATTCTGTCACCGTATTCATATGATACTCTAGGCTAGCCCAGTTGATCAGACTCATTATGTGTTGATGAGGGGTAGCAAAGTGGGGTGATTGTCGATACCAAATACAATACGCCAACCTTTGAACTGCTGTATGAAAATTGAACACCACTCGTATTGCAGTGAAATGAGTCACCTTCCAAAGATTGCCCTTATAATGGCTGTCGATTCAAATTCAACTTCACTTCAGCTCTCATCTTAGTTTTTGGCATCAAAATTAAGCAGAGGAATCGTCTGTAGTATGAATCTGCATAACTTAGTACTTGGCACAAGGATATAACGGAAACTCCTGAATTGATCATAATAATTTTTCCACATTAGATACTCCTTGCCAACTGGTTCGTAAGATGACGTGTGCCAAAGAGATTCTTCCTCAATTCTTCTTTTCTGTCCTAATGAAGACATGACCACTTAACGTGTAAATCGCCTAATTGCTTAAGGACAGTAGGAAGGTATTCTGGAACCACTTAGGAGCGAGTTCTAGATCCTCTCCATCATATCTTGTTGTCTGCTGTTTAAGCAGTCACCCTTGCATCAAGGTACTGCAGATATGTCCCTAATATACTTACAGCTGACCTTTGCCTTTAGTAAAAAAAATTATAAATAAAAAAAAATTACAGCTCGAAGTACCATGACATTTCAGAGCAACAAATGTCCCTTCATCTGTCACGATTTGTACAAAATAGATTTTCTCACATAATTCCATGTGATTTTGCTATTGTGAGTTTGTCCACAGCAGCAATCCTTCTTATTTCTTATGAAGTTGGGCTTCTCAGCTATTGGGATAGGTGGGTTACAGTTTGATTTTGCGAGCTCCCGGTTAGATTTATTTGATTGACTTTGTGAATTCCACATGCAGATTCATTGTTAATTAAATCAGCTATTTGTGTCTGAGGAAACCAGATGGCCATGTCCACTAGCACTAAGAAAGAGGAGCACATATGGTTTTCCGGAGACCCTTTGAAGCAGTATTTTGCATACTGTGGCATTGCGGTTGTATGATACAACTTTGAGCTTATGGAAACTAATTAGCAATCCACTGATGTGGGTTTTGGCACCCAGTTGGACTCGGAACGGATACTTGAGTACATTTTATAAACATACAGTACCGTGAAAAAGTCGTAGGCAGTCAAAATGATGTGTAAATGATGGTGTAAGACTATGGTAATCTGTTTTTTTAAAGTGTGTCGGCTTAGCCATTTCAAAATCTCTCCTAATGACACAACATCATTTGCAGTAACTATTCCTTGACTAATCGACTATCACACCATGTTTATCTAATCAATATCTCCCTGTGTTATTTAACTAATTAAGTAGATTGATTAAGAGAGTTGAAATGTAACAAGCACATGGAATGGCTGAGGTGCCCCTGAGGAGAGGTTTGGGAACTGAAGCGGTCTTCATTTAGCCATCCAACAAGATATTAACAATTTTTTGGAAAACAATAGAAATTCTTGTTAGTTTTTATTGTGTTACTGTTACTGTTCATTTGCCATAATGTTAATTGTTGTAATGTTAAAATGTGCATCCTCTGAGTAAATGTACACTTAATGCCAAGATGCCAAGACAAATACCTTTAAATATATTTGTTTACTGCCTAAGTCAGTACTGTAGGCAAGAAACTAGATTAGTTTATCCCTCTCTCCTTCTCTCTCTTTCCCCCTTCTTCTCCGTTGTTCCCCCCCTCTCTCCCTCCCCTCCTCTTGG
>JAODUD010000039.1:8301889-8316755 GCA_026784285.1 Stomatorhinus walkeri | reverse complement strand
TCATCCATAGTCACCCACAGTCATCTGTAGTCATCCACAGTCATCTGTAGTCATCCACAGTCATCTACAGTCATCCATAGTCATCCACAGTCATCTATAGTCATCCATAGTCATCTCCAAGTCAAATTTACTGGGTCCATATGGGGTTTCTCTGCCAGAGCTAATTTAGCTAATAACAGATGAAGATTTAATCTATATTTTCAGCTTTTGATTGTAACTCGAAATGTCCTTGACCCATGTCATTCAGTTTAAACACTAATCTGGTGTTTCATCTGAGCTGTCTACATTATGAATGCAACAGATCGTTAAAAAGCCATTTACCATCACCAAATCTTAAAAGTTTCTGTAAAGTCAATTAGAAAGCTTAGTTTGGTATTTATCTAACAAATTAAGAGTGAAGGATATTGTTGCAGGGGCGGCATGGTGGTGCAGTGGTTAGCACTGTTGCCTCACACCTCAGGGACCTGGGTTTCAGGCTCTGTCTGGATTACCAGTTTGCATGTTCTCCCCATGTCATCGTGGGTTTTTTTCTGGTTTCCCCCCACAGTCCAAAGACATGCTGAGGCTAATTGGAGTTACTAAATTGCCCATAGGTGTGGGTGTGCCCTGTGATGGGCTGCCCCCCCGTCCAGGGTTGTTCCCTGTCTCATGCCCATAGGCTCTGGACCCCCAGTAGGATCAGCAGGTTGAAAAATGGATGGATATCGTTGCATCTCAGTTCTTATGGCCTTTAGCAAATTGGTATAATGTACATTTTTTCCCTGAATTTCTACAATAAACTTTATTGATTTATCGTAGATTTATATGTATTTCAAACATCATCTGTATGCTTATATTTGTGTGTTTGAAGAAATATTGGGTTATCAAGTTGGGTGATATTGGATTGGTTGCCGGAGTTAGATATTATAGCATTTATCTGTATTTCCACATTATTTGTGGGGTAACTCGGGTCCAATATAGTCTAAAGTCTGCCCCCTGAAAGACGTGCGTTCTCATGCTGTGTGAGAGCATTTAGATTCTGCCTTCGATGGAGGTGCCTGATATGTGCACTGCAATATCGCCTTTGACTCAGAAGCTTCCCGAGGGATCACAGCTGGTCTTGTTTATTTCCCACAAGGGCATCATAGCCTGGGAATAGGTGCGGGGGCGCTGCAAGTGTGAAGCCGTGAGCAGCAGAGTTAAACCTGCCAAGAACTGTGGGGTTATCCATGTCGGGAGAATACGATGTGCTTGGAGAGATGTGGCTGCTATGTTAGGAGGATCTCACGGCATCTGTGTCAGATGTTTAGATTTTATTTTAAAGATTAAACACACTGACACCTGGTTTAAATCACAGAAATCCCAGTGCAGATGTTGACTCAGTCTAGCAAATGTCAGATTTAAATTCGTTAAGCTTCTTTCTTAATAATAAATTACAGTAATAACCGTTGCTGCATGAAACGCAGTAACTTGGTTGACACGCAAACATACAACTTAGAAAGACTGGAAATTAACAAATCAGTCAAATTGTCATTAATCAAAACAGCCTAGTTTTTATGCCTCTCTTTATGTATACACTTGAATATAATGTATGTTTTACTTGTTTGAAATTACTTGCTGTTTTAAGTTATGTGTGTCCAGATGCGCATTTGTTGTATTATACGTTTATTCATCCTTTGCAACCCGTTGACTCCTAGCATATGGCCTACAGCCGTTTGATTAGCATTTCCTGCAATCTGTGAGGAGCACCATCGCAAGAACACTCTCGGTCTAGACTGCAAGAAGGCCACTCATTAGCAACATATATTTTAGAAAAGCAGATGATGTATGAAGAGAGTTATTTAGTAACAAGGGGTTTTGTGCTAGAAATGCTTGTTTTCCTCCATCCAGCATGGAAGAGATGCAAGCTGAAAATCAGCCTATTGCATTATTCATTCCTAAGACCGCTGTCTTGTCAAATGACCTACAGTTCTAGTAAACTTTGCTTTTTTTCTTTTTTTGCAGGAATTGATCTGTATTTTGCTTGACCAGTAGTGGGAGTGGATTCTTCAAGGACATTCACATGAATGTAACCTTGGATCACAATTCCTTCAGCACCGAGCTGGAGATTCTGGGTTCTGGTTGCATACAGTGTGCTGTGTTTGCACTGGGAGGGTAGGGCCTCAGGCCCCCCTGACATATTATCCAATGCACACCCGCGGTACCTTAGAATTCCAGGGCATCATTTCCTGTTTTTGGCTATTTACTTGTCAGTCACCTACCTCTACTGACAGCCAGAGAGTCAGATGCCACAGACAGTCAGATGCCACAGACAGAGAGTGGAATTCTGCTCAGATGTTCACAGCGATGGCCATCTGCCACACGATGACAGAGCCGTGCCAAAAACCAGGCAACTGCAGCTTTAGCAGTCAGGGAAATGTCCCTGGACATGTACCCTGCAATAAATAAAACTGAAGAATGCGTGAAGTGCAAACTTTGAGTTAAAAGGGTTACAAAAGCATACACAAGAATGACACGGGCAGATATAAAATACAAAAGGAACAGCAAAATCTTTTTAAGAATGAAATTGTTGGCTCAACAGAATGATTCAAGAATTTAGCAGGATTCATTGTTTAACCTTGTATAACTTATTTTAATGCTATTGCAATAGGCTGAGGGTGTGATATCGGTTGCTGGAGAATTGTGCCTGATCATTTATAAAATAGATGCCAAATTTTGTTTTCATTAAAGGAGAGAATGAGTCTTGGCTGATTGTGCATGACATCATTTAGACAGAGTTTGACTTATTGCTTTGGGAATTGTCTAAAGTCTTTCCTCTTGAATATTTATTTAAAACTAATAATTCATGAATGCTTGATATCTGTGTTTAATTTAAGGCGATACAAAATATATACATAAATTTATGTATAAGCTGTATTCACTGGCAGAGTGTTCAGTAATTAATGACAGCAGATGGCATTAAGGTGAGTAAGTGAGCTAATTCAGGGACACGTGGTAGATGCATTGTAACTCCTCAGCCGACAGAGCATGTCAGTGGTGACATCAACATACACAACAGCAGATGCTGTCAACATAGCCAAACGTAGAACGGGATTTTGAGTCACGTCTGGTGCAAGCCAGTGCTAATGACACACAAAAGTGTTTGCAGTCTGATTAAATAATTAAACAATGTTATAGTCAGATTAGAACAGGCTGGGGATTCATACACATACGATTTGACAGTAGTGAAATGAGAGTGCTAACAGGCTCACAGTATGAAACAACAAAACTGTTTTCTTAATCTATCGTCATAACCCCAGGTGTTCATTCTACCTGTTGTGTTTTTGTCTCCTGAGAGAAATCTCAAAAATATGCATTTACTGTATGTAGCTAAGTTGACTAAAATGACAGTAAGAGACCACCTCAGGCACAAAACACAAAAATGCTGTACTGTTTCATTGGCACCCGAAAGAACATTGCTGCAAACAGATTTTAATTGCTTGTTAGATCATAGAGAAAAACGAAAAACATATTGGTGCCAGAGATGATTCTTTCATGCACTGGTTACAGTGAGTCATAGCGCGGCTCTGCGCTTCACACATGCTCAGAGCAGCCTTAATGTGTGAAATATCATAATGGGTCCCTCCCACTAAACCATACATATGATGAGGGAATAAGAGGCGAGATCGTGAAGTGCCATTCACATTTACAATTGCGTTGCTTAGTTACTCGTTTTGGATGTGACGGTGCTGTGCTGGAGAGATTCACATGCACGTGTCTGACGCCGACTCTTTCTCCCCAGCTCTGATATTGTCACAGTCCTGTCGCTGAATAGCCGGTCCGTATGGTGTCTGAAGGCCGGGCTGTTCTTGCTGAGACAGGATAGCACATCGGGTCCAAAACCCGCAGAAGCATTCTGCAGGGCTGTCAGTGGTGGCCTGGGTTGCCAGACTCCCTGCTGTTCATTATGTCAGATCTGAGGACTCATTGTTCTCACAGGCAGCCACCTTAATCATTTAGCTGCAGCTTAATTTATTAGCTCATGAATATTAATTAAATTCCTTCAGTATAATTGCATGTTGTTTTGTGGGAAGGGCAGGCAATTAATGACTGTTTTCAGAAACGTCGTCAGCTAAATACTACCTGTAAGGCCAGGAGAGAGAGTCCTGCCTGCCTGTCACTTTTTGCATGGTCTTTTATGTGAAACCTTTTTATTAATCTTCTAATGGTTTCTGTTCTTTCTTTTTTTAAAAAAAAATTCTTTTAACTTCTCATTCGAGGGAGCAATCGACTTTCTCACATCGAGCTCAAATCAAAGACGTACACTATAGCAGCTAAAATTGTGAAAACACTTTCAGCTTTATTCCAGTTACTCCAGTTACTCATTTAATCATCCAATATATGATATCTGTAAACATTCTTTGTTTATAAACATTACCACCAATATTTGTGTAGTAATTTTTAAAGCGTAATGCCAAAAATAGTGTTTTCACAATTTTGGGCACTAGTACATTTAAGTTAATATGTGCATTTTTTCTCTCAGTTAGCTAGTTTTGCCATTCAGCGTTCTCAGGAAGGCCCACCTGCTGGCAGATTATCATACCTCAGCTTGAGTTCCACAGATGTAGTGTGGACAGAAGGTAAGGAAGGTTTATGTTAGTTTGCATTTATATTGATTGCCAGGTTTTTTATGTGAATTTCTTAAAGGCATACAACAATAATTTTGACAAAATAGTCATAGAAACCATATTTAATATATACATATTTATTGTGGATTCTTTCATATTTAAAGAATCCCCCCCCGCCCCCCCCCGATATCTATACCCCTCCTGTGCCATTGGTTGAGACTATAAAAAATAAAGCTGTATTTCTCAATATGATTTCACAAATCAGGCAGAAGAGTGCTGCCCCAGTGTGCTTTCTTATTGGTAGGTGATTGGCGACATGCTTTCTTATTGGTAGGTGATTGGCAGTGTGCTTTCTTATTGGTAGGTGATTGGCAGCGTGCTTTTTTATTGGTAGGTGATTGGCAGCGTGCTTTCTTATTGGTAGGTGATTGGCAGTGTGCTTTCTTATTGGCATGTGATTGGCAGCGTGCTTTCTTATTGGTAGGTGATTGGCAGTGTGCTTTCTTATTGGTAGGTGACTGGCAGTGTGCTTTCTTATTGGTAGGTGATTTGGCAGCGTGCTTTCTTATTGGTAGGTGATCGGCTGTGTGCTTTCTTATTGGTAGGTGATTGGCAGCTTGCTTTCTTATTGGTAGGTGACTGGCAGTGTGCTTTCTTATTGGTAGGTGACTGGCAGTGTGCTTTCTTATTGGTAGGTGATTGGCAGCGTGCTTTCTTATTGGTAGGTGATTGGCAGCGTGCTTTCTTATTGGTAGGTGATTGGCAGCGTGCTTTCACATGGCACAAGAAGTGCATGCTACAGACACAGCTGGTGGAGACGGGAGAGGGATGTGTCTGGCACCTGTTTACACTCGCCAGAAGCCTCCAGTGTCACTCGCCTGCTTTTGGAGTCATTCCTACAGTGAACCCTGCTTGGCAGGAGAGGTGCTGTTAAGACCATACTTGGATTTCCTCAGCTTTCACCTCCCACTGCATATCAGGCAACCAGAATATGGTTTCACTCTGAGAAGCAAAAAGAGCCATTACACATTCTGGCATACAGAAGTGCTGCTTCGATTTTTCACTGTCGTTGCGTGGTCTTCACGGTTCCTCACTGTTGCATAGCTCAGCCAGGATCTGAGACTCGCAGTGGCACATGCCTGCTTGCATGTGACAGTGCTGTGGTTTATTCTACCTGTGAGGCTCAACCAGCACAAGAAGCGGACTGGAAGCTGAGACAGGCACTTTGACAGTTATAAGCACAGCATCACATGTGTTTGGATGAGAGTGTTACATTCCAAAAGTGTCTTCAGTTATCATTCAGCATTCATGTTATTGGGTCAGAACTGACTTCAGGTGTCGCCGTCTCATGGAAAGGTATTTTGTATTCAGGTCTAAATTTGGTAGCAGTTCTTCCAGGACTCTTACAGCTGCATCCTGGAGTAGCTGAAGAGATTTTAATGAAGAATTTGTGCAATCAAATAGCAGAAAATTAACTTTGTGTTCAAGTAATGAAGACGGAGACTAGTTTCCGTGATGTCATTCGTGGCTTTTTTCAACCTTGGCTATACACTACAGAAGAAAGATGACTGGATGTTATTCATGTAAGTGTCGAGTATAATTCCAAGGTCTAACTCCAAGGTATATTTCCAAGGTCTTTTTCATTGAAACACACACATCCCTGTTTATCAAAAATCTGTGTCGGAGTCACTCTAGGATGTTTCCGTTTTATTTGCTTATAAGGGGGAAATTCTGTATATATCACCAAGCCACTAATGTAATTTGTAATTTTAGGCTTAGGAGGCAAAATTATTTCACTTGGTTTGATAGGTATATAAAATTTTGTATATGCCCATCCATTTTCTATAACTGCTTATGCAGGGTCGCAGGGGTCCAGAACTCATTCCAGAGGCTACAGGTGCAAGAGAAGGAGCAATCAAGGATGGGGCACCAAACCTATCACACACACGCCATTCACTCATACGCTATTCACACACACTCCGTTCACACACACGCCATTCACTCACACGCTATTCACACACACTCCATTCACACACACGCCATTCACTCACACGCTATTCACACACACTCCATTCACACACACGCCATTCACTCACACGCCGTTCACTCACACGCTATTCACACACACTCCATTCACACACACGCCATTCACTCACACGCCATTTACTTACACGCTATTCACACACACTCCATTCACACACACACCATTCACTCACACGCCGTTCACTCACACGCTATTCACACACACTCCATTCTCACACACGCCATTCACTCACACGCCATTTACACACACGCCGTTCACACACACGCCATTCACTCACACGCCGTTTACACACACTCCATTCACTCACACACGCCATTCACTCGTACGCCGTTTACACACACGCCGTTCACTCACATGCCGTTCACTCACACGCCGTTCACACACACGCCATTCACTCACACTCCATTCACACACACGCCATTCACTCACACACCGTTCACACACATGCCGTTCACTCACACGCCGTTTACACACACTCCATTCACTCACACACGCCATTCACTCATACGCCGTTTACACACACGCCATTCACTCACACACGCACACCTTGGGGCAGTTTGGTAACTCTAGCTCACCTCAGCATGTTTTTGTACTGCGAGGAGAAATCCAGTCCAAAATACCCAGTGGAAACCCCAGGATGACACGGTGAGAACAGGCAAACTCCACACACATGGAGGCACGAGGGACACCAAGTGATTCAAAGAAACAGCGAGTGTTCTTTCATTTTCTGTAGCTATTGGACCCAGTGCACATATAAAAACTCTGATTTGGAACATTTATATTTTGCCAATGTACTTGGTGTAAAAAACACTAATGATAGCTATTCTTATCTGTGATGATTGTTTTATTCACTTATCTACCATCCAATCACTACATAATATAGTGTTGCAAATGGGCAGGTTTTCTTTATGCTTGAGTTCATCAATGGAATATTATGCTTAATAAAGCAAACCATAAGCTTTTTTTAACCTTTGAATCAGTAGAAAGATTCAGTACCATGACAGTGGACCATAGAGGATAAAAATCCAACAGAAAGAAAGAAAATGGAGCAGCTTGCTTGTATTTCACAATTACTTCTAGAGTTACCCCATAATGGTAATGTGGGTTCCTGAAAAGGTGTCTTTTCTCATCCATCAGAATTGGGTAATGGACTGTCTAGCCAGTGTATTTGGCCTTTATTCTATTCGTTTGTTTGTTTCTTTATTAGCAGTTATTTACCATTTTGAAAACACTGACAGACACCCAATAAGCCATTTAACTGACCAAAAGTTGTTGAAAAAGAGGCAAATAGCTGTGGTTCATTTGCATCCTGCCTACAATAACAAGAGAGGTAAAGGGCTGGAGAGCGAGACAGAGAGAGAGGAGCTGATAGAATTTAGGTCTTTGATTTTGGGGCTGCCAAAAAGTGTCTTTATCTGGCAAAGATCTGATGTTGCACTGAAGGCCACCTCATTAAACATACCTGAAACTAGGAAACCAGGAAGGAGAGCTCTGCTTTTGCATTTTTTTTTTCCTGAAAATGGACATGTTACTCATTCTTGAGGACTAAAGGGTTACCTTCAAAGGCTGGATATGGGAAAGTCAAATGTTGGGACTGTGCATTTTCACATCCCACTGTGAGTCGTTTAAAGGCACTTTGCAGAGTGAGATGCTGGCCCCAGCCTCAGAGATCTCCCCAGCCCTCTGCCAAGAGTCTATTAGCATTAAACTGGGAGCACAGCTTTCATCTTCTCTAGCCATTGCTGCTCGGCTGCCGGAAAGTCTATATGGGTCATTACTGGAAATCAGACCGAATTGATATTGTTAAATGGCATAATATGTGTTTGGGGCAAATTCTACATCATTATATTCTGCTTATTTCTATATTTAATCATAATTACAATGATGTGAGTCCTCGTGAAAAAGAGATGCATTATAAGATAATATGATTATATAATATTTTGCGTTCTTTAATGTCTTCTCTTGGAAGATAACTCTAGTTATTGACTGTATAATACAGCTTTTACATCTTCTGTGAGACTTGAGAAGTTTGGGGGAAAAACACATTTCCTATTCATTTTATCCACAGAAAGATAGTTTAAACTCAAATTATTCAAAGTAACCTAGTAAATATTTTTTTTAAAGTTCACATTTATACAGAAGTAAAGAGGAAAAAACATATATTCATATAGTCATATATCCCGCACTGAAGAGATTCTGGGTCAGCAAATCATCTGGTACAATACTTAGAAGCAGAGAAAAACAACCAGGGGCCTGTTTCAGAAAGCAGGATTTTTTTGCTTAACCAGTTCATTTGTTGTTCATTCATTGTGATTTAAGGTAGCCCAGTTTAAATGGACGTTATCTTTGTTCTCTTAAATTTAGCCCAGACCACCTTAACTAAATCCAACAAGTTATCTGGCTAAGCAATAAATCCTGTTTTCCGAAACAGGCCCCAGGGTAGTATTAATTGGATTTAGTTTAACTCCTCTTTGTCATTGCAAAATCATTTTGATTTGGTCTTTTCTTTTGTAGAAATATTAAAACCTCACCTCTTCCGTCTGTCAGAAAGGACAGTCCTTGATAAAAGCATATTTAATAACCCTGCTGTTGTGACCTTGCGTTAAGGATCATGTTTTTGCAAATGTGGGATCCACAAGAACAATTTCTGTGTTTATATTTATTTTATAGATCATTTCCCTGCAGTAACTTACAGGATTAGACAAATACATAGTCAAAAACACAAAAACATCTCTAACGCTTGTGGGAATTTTATTACACAAAATATTTTGAGGGCAGAATGAAAAATGATTGGTTGAAAAACATACAGTTTATAGAGGAGATGGGGTCCAAGCAACTAGAGGAGGCATCTGTTTTGTTGGTCCCGCCTCCTCTAGTTGATTGGACCCACCTCTTCTACACTCTGATTGGTTATCATTCTGAACCATTTTCATTTCTGCCCTCAGAACACTTTTGTGTGAATAAAACTCCCATGAGCTGTCTGTAGTATACGTAATCTCTTATAAGGGAGTGCCAAAACACATGATAAAACATGATACACCAAGTTAAGGTACACGGTGTACCCCAGGGCTCATGCTATGTAAAGATATATACACTGTCATATAGTCAGGAATCACTTAGATGCATTCAGGGGGAAACAGAGAGCAGATCGGGATGCAGTCAATGTATCAGGGCAGAAGGGTAGCGTAAAGAGTGAAGCCGTCAACCCTCGCCACTGCATGCACCGGCACACTGGGGCCTGGCTCAGAAACAGACAGGCTTTTCCCTTCTGACCTGTTAACCCCGGATCTGTCAGGCACTCCAATATGGGGGTGAAGTTCCCGTTTCACAGCACCTTCCGGATAGTGTGCATGTGTGTGACATTTGTTTGTATGTGCAGTGTACTAGATCCATCACTTTTTGCTCTCCCTCTCTCTCTCTCTCTCTCGCTATATATATATATATATATATATATATATATATATATCCATTTGACATATCATGTTACTGCGATGGAGCATTAAGTGATTTTAACATTATTTGATTATATCAGTCTGATGCTGGCTTCTCTACAAACTGTTTATGACTGTGATCTGAATGCTTGGCAATGCGCAAGGCAAACCCTGTTCTTATTGCATGACAGTATAGTTGCTTTGTTATATGTATAAGGTGCCAAATCAGTGAGTAACTATGTAAACAGACAAGACATATTTTTACTTTGTATTTGTTTTACAAATGCAGATTTAAGCAAACTATTAGGTTGATGTGGCCTTTTCTGTTGGAGCAACAATAGGCTAATCTCTGGGGCAAGATTATACTTAATAAAGTTTATTACTGAACAGCTGACAGTTGGATCAAATGGCACTGCAGGTGAAAAGGTTACAGAGAACCCAAACGGGTTGACCTTTAGAAATGTCACTCTTTCCAACGACAAAAACACAGAAGGACACTACCGCTGAGAGGAGACTTCTCAAATAGATGGTGTCACACAGAACTATTGCCAGTTGAACTCATGTGAAACTCATTTATTTTATTCAGACATATTAATGTTTGGTGACAGTGACATCCCAATGTACACCTTGACTTTTTTGCTTGGGGTGGCTCCAAGCACCCCTGTGACACTGACATGGCTGGGTGGATGGATGGATGAATGGATGGAAAGATGGATGGATAGAGGGATGGAAAGATGGATGGATGGATGGATGGATCGAAAGATGGATGGTCGAGCAGTTTTTTTTTGTCCATTTATAAAAATGTGTTTTATGTAATCTTTTATTAAGTGGTGTATAGATGTTAAACCACAAATGCAGAATAGCCAGTGAAATTATAGTCAGTATATACATAACCAACATAGGTTTTAGAAAAATGTATATTATGAAACTGCAAGTCATATTTGCAGAACTTCCCCGGTTGCTGAATAGAACCACGTGACAGGCAGAAAACAACATCAGAGTCCTTGTCAGGGAAAGTGCAGCCTGGGTTTTTATGTGGCTGGAGGTGTGGGAAGACACCATATGCAGTCTGCTGTTTCAGCAGGACCAAAAAAGCAAAATGAAAACCAAAACTGCAGATGCGTGGGCAGGCAGGTGGGTGGGGCGAGGCCGCAGGTCACAGGATAGTGTACCTGGACTCTGAGGCAGCTTATCCAGTGTCACATGTCACACCAGTGCGCAGCACTGCAGGGAACAGGGGGAGCTCATCCATTCTCCACACCCCAATCTTGGCCACATTCTCCTCTTATCCTAAGGACAAATTACACAACTAAAATAATGATGGCGCAACAGAGATGATGGAAGCTTACATTGATGATGGTCCTCTTGCATTTTCACTAATATAAACAAGCTCTTAAATTATGTTTCATTAATTATATTTACCAAATACCTCTGACCATTAGTCTGTGCTAATTAAGCAGGCTTAGGTATAAACGAGTTTACACGAGCTCTTCAGAAATGGTGATCCCCTTTATCCTTCTGTTTGTGACTGGCACTTTAAAAGTCTTATGAAATAATGTAAAAAATGTAAGCAAATATATTTTCTTATTATACTAAGGTGCTTTATGTCACTAAATTAAACAAATGACAGTGAGGATTCATCATACTCTATGCATGCGTAAAGGACACTGAGACTAAATATATGTGACATATTTTTATAGTGATGAAAAGCCTGTGCCAGTCCCAAATGATTATAAAGGGATGAGAAAAGAATGAGCTAATTAACAACGACAGGAAACCTTATTAATGAGGACAGCGCAGAAAGGGATACTTTGAAATTCCAATAGTGTTGCATGAATCCAACTTTTTAAACATTTGACCAGTTGCCTAATTGTTATCCCTCTTTGATGATGGTGACGGTCCCAGCTCCCGTCTTTCTGGAGCTTCAGCAGTTCAGGCTCGCTTAGACCAAGGCAGATCTGTGCCGGGAATCCAATCCAATCTTCTATACTGATTTCTGCCTCCTTCTCAGACACAAACATCAGCTGCCTGGAGGTTTCGGTGGACCTCAGATGGGCGGATCAGGGGAACAACAGGCTTTGAAGTCATCTGGTGCTGCTGTCCTCCACCAGCTTAGTTTCGCTAATGGGTCTAAATGTTTGCTAACGCTGCTGTGGGCCTTGTGGCTTATCAGCGTGATACGTTAGTGCTTTCCCAATAAAAAGATTTAGTTGAACAGTGGTCTCTGTAATTATCATTTCTACCTGAGGTGACATTGGAGGACACAGTACTAGAAAAATAACCAAAATGTTTTTGTAAAGATCAAAATTGCATTTAGGAATTTCAGATTGACTTTGCCATCTAAATTGGCTCTTGAAATTGGCTCTTATGAATGTCTAATGAATAAGCATTTGTTTATTGCAGTGCATTTTAATTATTTTTCTCCTTCAAATAAACACACAACTTATACATGACCTTGGCCAAACTTTCCTTTTTTAATGTATAAAGTAAATCTGAACATCTAACGGCAGTCTTGTAAAAAGCTTCCCAAGAGTGATTAATAAAGAGAAAATGCTTCAAATTTAGTGTGCGTAATTGCACCGTAAATATTGGAATGCACCGTTGCTCCGGATTGTTGTGAGCCATGGCAGGGATGTTGCTGTCACAGCTGAACTGCACCGTCAGCGATAAGCCCCCACTGAGCCCTGTTCCGGCCCTACCTCTCCGAGCGGGATAATTAAACCAGAGCAGCCAGCTAGAGGCATCATTTGGACTGGGATTGATGGGGGAGGGGTGAGAGAAAAAAATATGGAGCAAAACTCATTCGCTTATTCAGCGTGGCGTGAGCGATAATTAAGCCACGGAAGTGTGATGCCAGTGTTGACGTCTTGAGGGCCGGACACAGGAGAGGCGTGAGGGCTGGGGATTAGCTCCCATGGCACCGTGCTGCGATCTGGCTTTCGGTGCACTCTCCTGCCCTGCCGGCAGGCAGTTCACTCGTTTGTAAAGCTGGCTGATTATTCCTCTCACGTTAAGCCTGTGGGACATCTCCCAAAGCCTGGCTCTTTGGGATCAGGGTCCTGTCAGGACATAGCAGGACCACAGGAACAAGACATGTAGCTAAAATGGGAGCAGGCGTATGGGACAGGGAGTGGCATGGAAACCCTGGCTGATTTGGGGAGGGGGGGGGGGGGAGCTAGCTCCAAAATGTACTGCCCCCCCATCACACCCCCCTCCACCTAAGGTAACATTTTATGAGGGGGCCGGAATTTCTAGATTTGGCTCTGAATGGTAGCAAGGCGCCTCTTCCTGGTTGTGCATGTTAATTTTCTGCATGTTTATTTGGCATCTTTGGTCAGTGCGGCACTTACAATCCCTTCGAGTTTTCTTTGTTTGTAGCCTGTGTATACAGGCACAATTTTAGTGGGTCATTGCAAGAAAAGCAATTTGCTCAAGGGCACACAGAAGTGTCCCTAGTCTACAGCTGTTTGAATTGGAGACACTCTCCTGTTTTGAATACTGTGCCATGAAGGACATGGTTCCCCTCACTAGAGGCTGCTGCAAATGGAACCTTTTACAAACTACCCTGGGCCACGGTGGCAGATTCCTTAAATTATATCTATTTCCAGCATGTATGTCTTGTGTACTGAGTTCCATTTTACAACACCTTTTAAAAAGTATGTTCCATTTGCATTTCTGTTTAGGGAACACACTGCTGGTTTGATTTTAAGGCGAGGAATGAATATATATGATTGAAGGATGCATGCACACCCATCATGGGGTGCTATCATATTTACAGACATCACAAAACAGCAGCGCGCTGTCGGGTGGCTTAAGATTGTAGACTCCTATTGGCTGAAGATTTCATCCAGATTGGGAATGTATTGAAAAGATTTCCAGTTTCCTGGGGGAAAAAAAGATAAAACCCGTTTTACACGGCAGACATTGTATTTAAAGTTTTAAATACAGGGTTGCCAAGTCTCACATTTTCAGACTCTCACACAAGAAACAGAGTGATGCCGGTGGATCGGCAGCTGCAGCAAACGGTGCCACTGCTTTTGCCATAGCAGAGACGAGGACGATGGCGATCAATCAGTGATCCAGCATTCATAAAGACAACTGAAGCCTTGGGGCCATGAGCCAAGCTGTTTATTTTCACAGTACATCATAGGTGCGTTTCAAGGAACAAGGCAAATAACGCAGCTCCATAGCCTTGCTGGGTTTTCCTTCATCTGTCAAACTATGTCTGTGGAGAGCACCCCCGGTGCACTGGCAGGGATTTGTACTTTACACATAATGTGATACAAATATAATAGTGACTGTACTGACAGCCTGGTTTAAAGACTGTGGTTTGTCAAAGCTATTAGGTTCATTGGCAATTTTGTGTACCACGGCCACAGGTGTCACATCTATTTCCATATCGACATTGTGCGACAGCTTTTAATTTTTAAGTTTACTTTCAGACATTTTACCAAAAAAAAAATCTATAAGCAAATTGCCGCATGTTGTGGCTGACCTTTAAGCTTTTCGAACCATGACAAAGGGAGAGAGGAGCACAGTGATAAACTCATCTGAGAAAGCTGACAGTAGTCCGGAGAATGTGTGTGCAAGGTGAAGTGCTACCCCGTTTGTGAAATCTTTATTGTCAAGACCAGCATGCTGTGAGGAGGACAGAACAAAACACACAATAAGGGCTGTGGGCAGCAGTAAGGAGAAGAGTTTGTAGTAGAGGGCTGTACGAGAATGGGGAAAGCGGTAATACTGTGGAGATTCACAGGAATGGGGAAAGCGGTAATACTGCGGAGATTCACAGGAATGGGGAAAGC
>JAODUD010000039.1:8276046-8288995 GCA_026784285.1 Stomatorhinus walkeri | reverse complement strand
CATTTTCCCTATAGAAATGAATGAGCGGTCCCCATAAGGATATGTTTACCCTACATGTATGTGCGTGTGTGTGTGTGCGTGTGTGTGGTGTTTGTGTGTGTGTCAGCGTGCAGGTTCTTTTGGGCTGGTATCTCTTCCAGCTTAACCTGTGCTGCCGAGGAGCAATTCTGGCTGCATGAAGAGTTTGACGATGGATGGATATGAAAGCAGGAAAACTCCAGCATCTTCTATACATGTGCAGCCAAACTAAATCTATGCTTCAATTTCACATCCATAGTGAATCAAAATATATCGAGATATATTTCACATAGATTCACTGCCCTGCGATATTTCGTTTGTCAGTTGTCTGCTTGTATAAGAAGGCAAATCGTTGCAAGCACATGTCTGAGGTATCCAATGTCTCTGATACTGGATACTGTGCAGTATTATCTGCTGGTATCTGATCAGTCTCCAAGGGTTGTAAAATCCCTACAAAGAAACCTGTTTCACCAGAAATTATTGATAATTATCTGTATCTGCAATTTGTCTCCTGAGCAGGTATTTTTTAGTGACAGGAGAGGTGTGTGTCACAGCGGCCTCACTCTTCTTGCGGATTGGATACCTGCCTTGCTGTCATGTCTGCAGTTATCACATTGTCCTCTTCTTCATGTGTGTCTTCTCCAACAGTCCACAAAATGTAGCTAACTGGCATCTCCGAATTTTCTTTCTATATGTTTGTATGCGAGTGTGTGTCCTGGGGTGGACTGGCATCCCATCCCATCAGCCCTGTTCCCTGCACTTCCTAGTCCTCAGGACCCCCTCCAGCCATATAAACAGTTATAGAGAATGGATGGACGTAATACACATTTCTATTTCCAGGATTTATTGTGTCTGGTTATAGATTTATCTAGCTGGATCTTCATATGAAAGCCATCTTAAAAGAGTAGAATTTTATAGGATTAGGTGCCCTTCAATGCCCGGAATTTAAATGTAAGCCATTGCATTCTAGTGTTCGTGTTGTATTTCATTGCACAGGGAAGTGAACATTTAATTGGAATTCTATATATATTGCACTGTCCAAAATGATGTTTTTCAAAGAAACATACTAACTGGCATTAGATGTGTTGTTTTTAAATTTTAAATGCAATGGAATCCGGCCCAGCATCAACTCCGCCGGCTAATTAGACACACCAGAGATGAAAGTGAGGCTATCAAAGCCATTCTGTGACCAGGGCAGCAGCAGCCAGTCAGTGACACCACAGCTTAGCCGGAGTGAGTGGAAGCAGACATTATGCACACTGCCACTTCCATGTACAGCTTGTTTGCACCATCTGAAGAGAGGCAGCCAAGAAACTTTGTAATTAACTCAAGCACTCCTAGGGTAAGGTAGCCTGGTGGGGCGTGGTGACTCACTTTTCCCTCCTACGTCCTTGTTTGGGCGTTCAGACCACGCCCCCACTCTGTTGCTGCAGAGCTTGCATGTTCTCCCTGCATCATGTGGGCTTCCTCCTGCTGTCCAATGACATGCAGGTAGACTAACTGGCACCTCTGAAATGCCATACGGCGTGCCTGTGCCTGGCGACGGACTGGCATCCCATCGGTGCTATACCCCAGCCGTGTGCCCTTTACTGCCTGGCGATGGGGTCCAGCCCCCCCCCCCCCCCTGCGACCGTGCCCAGAATAAGGCTGGATGGATATGGAGGATAAAATACATCATTGCACTCATTTCGTAATTAGTTAAGGAACGGGATATCACAAGAAAGTTGGAGTACCTAAAAGTTTCTTTACAGAAATAGATCCACCAAACACAAGGACCTGAAGGATGGTGAACTCGAGCAAACATATAGAGAAACTCCTTACCCCTCTATCCAAAACCAGGAAACCCAGAGAGCCCCACCCCACTGCACTTTTGGGGCTCTTTCTCTCACAGCTACAGAGCAAACTCACTTCACACAATTACCCGATGATTACTTGTCAGTAAACGGGCTTGTCACCCAACCTCATCCCCCTCCCCCGTCCCTGAAACATCCATACTATCCCCACACCTTACAGATTGTTTCCTTTTATTATCAAGATTGGTGGCTTGACATTGCCTGTGTCTCTCTGGGTCTTACTGACAATGTGCTGTGAAATGGGTGGGACTTATTCTGCGGCCTGACACCCCCTTCGTTCTTCTGCGCCACCCAGCCTATACACACATAATACACAACCTTTCTGTGCCGCTGGGCAAGACTGGGGAAAATAAATCATGGACGGCTGATCTTATTATATTGCATTATTATACTGCACAGTATTATATCGCACATGGATCTGAATTGCTAATACCTGTTTCTTCATGTATGTTTTTCAATTATCTACTTAAATTATGTTGCCATATCAGGCCTGAACCAGTGATTTCTTCTTCAGATATTACTAAGTGATTTTCTATCTTGAGAGTGCTTAGCTGTGCTCTTTTACTACATTTACTGACTAGGCATACTACAGTAAACCTATAAAGTTCCTTATTAATATTTTATTTGGGCTTAATTGCTCTTATTACCAGGAGAATGCTGTGTGTGCTGTAGATAATGGTTCAATGGGACAGTTAATGACTTAGAAACCCAGTGGGCTCCATATCTGACTTTACCTCAATGGTCCATGTAGCATCTTTGCAAAAACAGGTCCACGCCACCAGCATCCATTTATTTATGTTAGGTTTGTTCAGAGCTAATTTCCCCTGGACACTACCACTTGTCTTAGAAAGTGAAATTCTAAAAAGCCAAATTATTTTTACATAATGCATGTGGCATTCTTGCATTGTCGAATAATAACAATGTCTGAGATTTCTGATAGTATTTCTGAGACAGATAATATATTTTTATTCATTATTTGATGAACAATAATTGGTAACATGGTAACACTTGTCACGCCGAGCGGCACAGCCCCCCCTCAAGGCGCGAGCTCCCGGCGCGCCCTAGGGAAAGGGCGGATGAGAAGAGGGAAGACTGGACCTGGAAGACAAGAACAAAGACAGGGAACAGGACAGAGACACAAAACAAACAAAGGGGAAATAGCCAAGACAGGATCTGACAAAGGAAGGGGAATGCAGACAGACAGACCAAGATGGGAGACAGAGGGGGAACACTGACGGGAGAAACAACCGGACCAGGAGGGAACAGTGGAACCGATGGGGAACGAGGAGCGGAAACAGAATGGATGAAGGGACTAGGGGCAGAGACAAGAGGCCAAACAGGGACAGAGGAGGAGTTAAGGGGAGCCCGGGGGAGCCCAGACAGTTGACGGGCGGCCGGAGGGGCCACGGGTGAAGGAGAGGAGGGAGTAGGAGGGGACCACGAAGGAGACACGAAGACAGGACATAGGACGGAGGAATGAGGGACAGACACAGGAAGGGACTGGGGATCGAGGGGAGTCCAAGGGACCCAGGACGGGGAACAAGTCGGGGGGGGGGCGTAAATAGCCCAGGGACGGGGCCAGGGGAGGTCCCCCAGGAAGGCCTAGGGCCTGGAGCAGCCGGTCTGGGAACGGCCGACGCTGTGAGTCGGGGCATCGTCGGGAGGTCTGCCGAGGACTAATAGGCCTCTGCCCGCAGACCCCCAGGCGACCCCGGAGTCAGGGCCTCTGCCCGGAGACATGCCGGCGAGGCAGGGGTCTGTGTCCCCTCCCCTTACAGGACACCGACAGGCGAGGCAGTTGCCGGCGTAGACCCGACCGGGGCACTGGCCCACCCATCAGGGACGTCCCCGATGGATCCCACTCCAGCTCCTCCCTGGCTTGGGGGCGGCCGCAAGCGGCACAGCCAGAACTTGCAGCATTTCTGGGTCCTCGGGAGAAGAGGCTGCTGGCGCTTCAGGAACCTTCCAGGCCGGTGCCGGGGAAGCAAGCGCCCTCCCTCTAAGGACCATGGGGACCCGGGGAATAGCATCCCACATGGCCCTAACACCACCCTGTGCCCAGGCGTGCCTCTCGATAAAAGCATCGGTCCAGGGGAAGCGGCTCGGTGATCCATTCCCAGGACGGAGCTTCTCCGGGGAAGGGGAATTCCCCCTCCTCCTCGTCGGGGAGACCCTGAGGATAGAGTGTGGCAAGCCCCAGGGATATTATCCGCTCTTCCTCTGGATCTCTTCTCCATCACCGCCATCTCTCTCATCAGCCCACGCCCTACAGAGGGGGAGGCGCCGGTTCTGGGATGGTGGCCGGCGGGTCTTCCTCCATGGGGGCGTTCTGCACTACAGCCCGCCAAGCTTGGTTCGCCGCTTGCCGCTGCAGCAGCGCCCGGAGGTTGTCACGTACCTCTTGCAGGGGGTATGCCATCCCGGGAGGGGGAACCTGACTCAGGAGGTTAGCACTTTGGCTGACCATCCACAGAGCCAGAGGGTCCTCCTGGACCTCCGGTTGCTTGAGCCAGAAAAGCAACTTGTGCATTAAACCGAATCGCTGCTCTTCGTCCGGTTGCAGTGCTTTGTCGGGAGATCTGTCATTCTGTAACGGCAGGCGGGTGAACAAAACAGGCCTGGAGACGTGACGTGGGGCAGAGGAACGGGTTTATTCAGGAAGTCGGGGCAAGAGAACAGGACGGGAGCAGAGCAGGTGGGCAAAACAGGCAGACAGGGCTACAGGGCAGGACTTACGAGCGGTCAGACAAATTACGCAGATGTCAGATCTAGTCAAGACTGCTACAGACGCGGACTAAATACAGGCGGGTAAGGCAGGCACGGATAGACAACAGGTGGTTTCAATCAGGATCAGACACGAGGTAACGAGGGGGGCGTGGCACACACGAGGCTCGGACGGGCAGATCATGACAACACTCTATGAATGCCATGTCTATAAAAATCTATGAACACATTTATAACATATTATAATGCATTCATGAAGCATTATAAATATAACACATTACAGTCATGTTCATTGTGCATTGTGAATGCTTTATGAATCTCTCATCTATACTGTAATGCACTATAAATACCTTCAGTACCTTAGTATAATGCATCCTTAAATCTTACACCAACTATTATGTAAAATCCCATTATGAAGGGATCTATAGTGCAATACAGATGAGAGCTTCATTGGAGCTTATGAAGTATCCTAATCAACACTATAATGGCTTGTGACAATCTTGTACATAATTATTATCAGAAAAGCTACAGTGTTTTATGAGTAGCCACATTACTAATAAGCTACTGAAAAAAGTAATTAAGTTAGTAGCATTGCTAATTTTAGTTAGCTATTCAAGACAAAATTTAACTTTATTCATAAAAATAATGGATTTTGTTTTAAAATGGCTTTATTTTAGTCTATTCATTGCTCCATTGTGTCCCGTGGAACATTTCATATTTTACTGCAGCTTTTCTGGGATGTGATGGATGTCCGCATCATTGGTATTATCTGGACTTGCTAAGTGGGCCATGGACACTTTGAAAAGCCATTAGGTTAGTCGGTTAGGCCTTCTGCATTTTCAGGTCTTCGACTTCTACATTGTGATCTAACTCTCAAAAGTTCTGTTTTTCGAATCAGATGCTTGTGCAGTTTGAAATAAAATGTATTTTCAGTTTGTTGACCCAGTTGAATTAATCACCTTCTTCAGGATTAAAATTAATTGTTTGAATTCTGCTGCAGGGAGAGTTATGCATTTTAGGCTCAGTGGTATGAAATGATTCACATGAGAGGAGATCGTCCTCCTGTATTACTCACTGTAATATGTCGCGGCCTAGTGAGAGTAGGGTGGAGGATAGAATGTGATGGCTCTCTGCAGTGCCTGTGCAACGGGGTATTGTCACTTCCACCAGTGCTATGCCTATTGCACCTGTGCCTGAAAATGAAAAGCTGTTTTCTCTGTGGACCAGCGCACAGCATACCCACCCGTTTCTGTCTCACGTTGCCACTTGCCGCCTCCATGTAAATATTGCAGATGCTCCACTACTGCCGAGCTCGCTGGGAGTGATTTTCAGCAGGCGGAGCGAGAACCTCGTTTATGAGTCCTGGCAGCAGCTGCGGGCAGATCCAGCAGAGCGTTTCGCTCGGCCCTTTAAATCTTCCACACGTTTATTTTCGGTTTTCGGCCGTTTAACTTAAAAGCCTTTTAATTTCCTACCGCGCACATTCTGCCATCATGCCGTCGCAAGCTGTAGCCGTTTTAGTGCCGTGAAAAACACACGTGTTAACTTTACGATCGCAGACGGCACCGGAGTTCTGGCTCGGATCTCTAAAAGGATCGCAGTGTCAATCAGGTTGAGGGATCTCCTCGCCGAATCCTCATCAGCGAATCCGTGCTATAAACTGGGCCTGTGGCGCTTTGTGCGGGAGGCTAGAGGAAGGAGCCTGGTTGTGATTGATAAAAACCGGGACTCTGCATCTCTCCCACATCCTGTGGTAGTGCAGGGGATCGCCGCGGGCCAGTTCTTCCCGGATAAGGCCCATTGAAGCGCCGGCATAAGCAGTGCAGCAAGGGTGGGGTGGGGGGGGCAGCCGAAGAGTTAACAATAACGTCGAGAGCTTGTGGGAGGCTGTCGTTTGAAGTGTGGCCTCGGGTGCGCTGTTCTTCCGCAGACTGAGAGGGCGAGGGAGGGAGGCAGGCAGCAAAATGGGGAGCTGACAGGGGAGGGGGCAGTCACTGTTATTAGTGATGCGCCCCTCCTCACCCCACCTACACCACAATAAGACTGCAGCTCACTGTAAATGCACTATGGCAAAAATAGCATGAGTGAGGCTGAATGACTAAGAACGACTTGTCAGGGGAGGAGGATCTCTCTCTCTCCCTCTCTCTCTCTCTCTCTCCCTTTCTCTCTCTCTCCCTCTCTCTCTCTGTCTCTCTCTCTCTCTTTCTTTCTCTCTACCTCTCTCTGCCCAACCAGCAGAAATGTCTTGCCATCATTTGATTGTTCAGCACTGGAAGCTTATCCGCCGTGTCACTTCTTGCTTGGTCACACCTCTGCTCCATCTTCCCACGGCTTCCTCTCCTCCCTGGCCTCGTGCTCTCGATGTGTTTCTTTTGTTACCTTATTAATTAGCTTTCTGGGGAAGATCTCTGAGTCGCCTGAGGGGACAAACCTGAGTCGTACTGTGACTCAGACCAGCCTGATACCCCCAGTCGGCCTGCGGGCTGAAAGTCATTTATATGCAATTTATTTTTGTATCATTTTATGAACTGGTACAATTTATGTCAGACTATATATGTGCCCATCTTACAAATGCATCCAATACAGGGTCCAACTGCGCAGTTTCTGTATAACTTCAGACAGTATTATTCTCTTGATATTTCCGATATTTTTTGCTTACACCAGGCGTAAGCTTTCCAGAATTTCCTCACTTGCATCAGCATTTACAGGAGATGGTAGTGTGTGGTTTTCAGGGACAGTCATTTTAATGGACCGATAGACACCATCTGCTGACTTTGGATTGAAAGAAGGGATCTGATGCCTCTTTGGTGATGGTTAGATTCCGGAAATCTTTCTGCCGATAGTTAGCACTGCATATAGTGAGTGTGTGTGTGTGTGTGTGGGCGGTTGTGAGTTAAACCCTTTGCACTTCATAATAAATGTGTTGTTCTAGTTGTTTAAGTTCTGCATGTCTACTGAAAACCTTTTTTGAAGCCCTGAAATTGTTCCCTATGGTGCAAGAACTTTGCATACTGGCTGTTCAAGTCCTGAAAATAATTCAAGTCCTTGTATGGGATGGGTGGTTCAGCAGGTTAGGACACTATGCCTGTGATCAGAAGACTAATGCCGCCATTTGGCCCCTGAGCAAGACTCTTAGTCTCACTTGCCCCATGGGCCCTGCTGCTGGCTGCCTACAGTAGTACTGTCACCCCCAAGCTTGTTCTCTATATGTGTTGGTGTGTCTCCTGGACAGCAAGATGGGAAGGTGAAAAGGCAATTTCCCCATGGAGATCAATAAAGTATAAACACTACTCTTTTATATTCTATTCTTTTGGTTACTGCACTGTAATCCTATAATGAATAAGCAGAATGGATGGATGGATGGATGGATGATGGATGGTAGCTTTCTATTCTTTCTATTCTAGTCTTTTTGGAAACATATTCTTTATAAATACTGATATAATTGTTCTGTGTAGTTGTGTATTGTGTAGATCTGAAAGGTAGGTTGTGGTACCAGTGCTTTGAAGGTCCCGGGTTCGAGTCTTGTGGAAGGCAGAGTAATGGTATTGTCCTTGGGCAAGACCCTAATCCCTAACTGCTCCAGGGGAGCTAGATGCTGGCTGAGTCTGCTCTCGAACCCCAAGCATTCCTCATTTGCATGATGCTTTGGGCAAAAGGCTCTGCTAAATAAAAATGTAAAAAAAATATATATATATATTCATGCTTGCTGCTAATTTCCCCTGTGTAGCACAGGATTTTATTGGTGAAACAATGAGACTTCTGAAATATAATTACCGTCACCAACACTTTCTCTAAACAAACGCTCTCCATGGATTTGTGTTTAATGCCTGGCAGACAATATTTCATCTTTTATATTATCATAATAAGATCACTGAATGCTTAGAAGAAATTTTAACTGCATGTTTCACTTTCATAATTTAAATACTGGGGTTTAATGGTGGGCAGTATACTAGTTTTTGTCGGTAACATCTACAAAGCGATGTATGTAAGTTTCTTACAGGTACTCACGTTTACTCCTATATCGTCCTGAGACCCAAGGAAAAAGTGTCCTTCAGTTACAGGTTTTTTGACTTTGGAAGAAATAAGACATCTTACAATTTAGATTTTTTCAAATTTATTTTTATTTTAAATTTCACAGCATGTCCTCTTTAGTGTACAACAGGAATAAATATGTTTCCTTACATCAGTGAAAAGATAGATTCAAAAAGCATGTCCACTACAATGGAAATAAATGAATGGGGGAGTCTCAGGAGGATATTCCAGAGTCTTGTGGTTAGGGGAATCAGTATCTCTATATTACCTTTAGTGCGTGACTGAGTGTGTCTTTAGGTGACCCATGACTGTCTGGGATCCCTTGCAAGGTGGCTCTGATTTGGGTTCTTCTGGGATAGCCTCCAAACTTAAACCATTCCTGTATTGGATCAATGTTTTGGAAAATTAGCATTCATATATGCATATGTTCGTGCAGGCTTGTGTATTTGCGATCTGGGTATATGTGTGTGTTGTGGTTAGTATTTTTAATCCTCCTGAAGGAAAAATTTCAGATGATTAACGATGAGATCATATAGAGGGGACAGTAGATATCGTGCTTAATAAACCACACAATGAGGGACCAGTCTGCTTAGTAGCCCCCGATTCCAAAAACAGGAGTTAATTAGAATGATTATAATACAGAACGAGGTAAGACTTGGAGCTGTCACAGAAAAGCTGTCAATGTATAATTATATAATTATCAGTGAAACTGAAGGTTATTAACACCAAAAAGGTATTAATGTAGATGCACACATAGCTGATGTTTGGTTTAATAATATTAATGTGGTAGTGGACTTTAAGAGCCCCCCCCCCAACACACTATACCCGAGGAGGCTGGGATCCTTCAGCATCTGTAGGAAGCTCATGCTGATCTTCTATCAGTCTGTTGTTGCCAGTGTTCTCTTGTGTGCCGTGGTCTGCTGGGGAGGCAGCATTATGAAGAGGGACACTATGAGGCTGGACGGCTGGTGAGGAGAGCTGGACATGCAGTACCTTCACCGGGCAGAGGAGTTTTACGTTTAGCGACAGGCTGCCATCCCACCCCTGCTCTACTGACAGATTGGGGAAGTCTTTTGTCCCGCAGGTCATACGACTATAAAACTCCTTCCAGTGATGAGCTTCTAATAGACTTTTGCCGTTATATTGACTTCTCGTTTACTCACTTTGTCATTAACTGCTGGACTGTTGTTCACTGGTTATGTTAGCCCTTATAGACTACTTGTATTCTGTCCTTTCAATTACATATTTATCTACCAATCAGCTCCACATTTGTATAGTATTTGTAGTGCTTACAGTATGTAGTAATTTATATTTCCTGTACTTCACTTTGCACTCACTAGCACTACCTGCACTGGCAAATACATCACCACTATGAATCTTTGGTGATTAGTATTCTTGTTATTTAATTTGTTATTATTACTATCCTTAATTATTGTTATGAAAGGCAGTGGATGAAAACCTTAAAAGGTGGTGTGGTCATGTTTACATGATTACATTGTGGGGACCAGCGATATAATTACAAACCTGTGTGTGTGTTCAGAAATATATATTTCTTATGTTCTGGTTTAGTATTTCTGTACTCCTTTTGATAATTGTATGAAGACTTTTGATGCACTGAATTTTGATATTAATAGATTTTGTGGAACAGGCTTATTGAAGGTGACCCTTTGACTGACATACTAGGGCTTCATCAGAAATGAGCTTCCTTGGCAATGGGCAGGAAATGCATTCTTCTGGCTAAGAGGCTGCAGTGGAGATTTCATCTGATTTGGCTCTCCATTTCCGAGAGGTGCGAGGCACAAGGACACAATGACATGATGCTTTTTCCAAGGTCTGCCACATGGGCTCCACAGCTTTCCCATCTTGCGGTGAGAAATGCATGCTGCACTCACGTCATCTCTTAGGCAGCCTCTGACATTGCAAATGTTGAATTTAGAAGGGCTGCACAGAATGGCTCTCCCTATATTTTGCACTCCTCCTCTTATGTAGTTTTGTACTATATCTTCTCTAATCTATCTATTTTCACTACCCAACCTCGTTCCATTATTCCAGCCCTCTTTGCCCCATATATTTCTGCAGATATTTACTGCCAATATGACGGACTTCCACAAATCCGCAGCTTGTTTCAGTTTCAGGTTTTTTTTTTTGCCTTGCGGTGTGTTTTCTGTCAGAGTGGTATATAAGGCAACGCCAGAAACACACGTGTGCAAGCACACACACAGAGATTATATAATCTAACTGTAAGATGTACGGTAATATTTTACTGCAGTACATCATACATAGTGTAATATGAAGATTATTCCAGTTTATGCAAGCATACACCTGTTCCGTATATAGACTGATACTAAAGCTGGTTTCAGGCTGTTTTTAAGGTCTCATTGTAACATTATAGTGGAGGTGTAAGAGGCTTATAATAACCGTGGGGTTGTTACTCAGATTTCACATTTTAAATGAGACACTGCGGGTGCCGCCGCTTTCTACCTACAGTACATGTCATACACATGGCTCATTGTCACACCAGCAAAACCTACAACGCAGTTCCTTTAAGCACTAAGGCTAGTTAAAGACCAATTTGTAACCGGGTGGTTGCTTGTTCAAGAACCCACAGATGATGTTCATGTTCCCGCCTTCAAATAGGATAGTGTTGAACTGCTCCGGCTGTATAAAAGGACAGATCCTAACTGGCTCTGTGTGAAATAGGAAGTCAAGCAGCAAAATAATAATAATGAAGCCATTTGAAAGGGCTTCAGGTGGCTCACTTAATGGACATGCTGCATTCATCTAATATGGTGCTTGACTGAGCAACGATTCTGCAGCAAAACTGAAGAAGTGTCTTAATAGACCAATTATGAAGAAGCATGCCTGTTTGCATTCACCTGGGCACCCAGAATGTTGTTTTCTTTAAGATTCTGTCCAGATTGTAAGTTTCATCATTCAGACCTTTTTTACAGCTGTAGATCTAGTCAGAGATAAAGCACATTGAACAATTTGAAGGTGTAAAATAATTGGTTACCTAATTACACAGATAAATTAATAGCATTAAATTATACTGTGCTGTATAAATGGTCTTAATGTCTAAATGAGTGAATTTCGAGCCATAATGTTATGGAGAGAAATGCTGTATCTGTAACACAGTCACAGTCACGTAGGATCGGGGGCACATCGGTGGGTGCTAGCAATGATCCCCGGCTGTTTTTGTCTGACATTTGTCAGGCATTTGGAGTGATTCACAGAGGCATCTTCACATGTCAGGGATGTGCTGATTTAGCTCACTTTCAGTCATGTCAGCCAAAACTAGCAATAGTTCGTCAGTGGCTAATTGCTCATATATTTGGTCTGGGTCTATTAATAATTAATCATAGACTGGGTGCAGCTGCTCATTGCAGAGTTCATTCATATTTCAGAGTTGATTTTGTTTTCTTACAGGGTTGGAAAAATGCATGACTTCCACAGAAGGTGACCGTCGTTTCTGTGCGTCATCCGCACTGTGACTCTGGATTCACCTGCGCTGGAAATAATTAATCCAGGGCCACTTTCTACTTAGAGGAAATTTCTCTGACACTCAAATAAACCTGAAATCAAGTTGTAAGTAATACAATTCACACATCATGCCATAATTATGAAATGAAATGAAATTTATGTTTTGAAATCATTATGAGGTAGAGATATATATGCTTCACAGTACTGAAACTGCAACCCACGGAATGTATAATCTAGATGCAAAAAGCTGTCACCTATATTAGAAATGAATCTTGGATAACGTTGGCTTCCAGCCCCAGATTTCTTGCTGTTTTTGTGATATTTGGGGTATCTAAAACATGTATTTATATACCTGCTGCATTTTTCCCACTAGACTGTTACCTTTTTCAGTAAGAAAAACAGGCAGCTACTCACCAAGTTTATTTTGGTGCACATACTGTATATTGAAGGACTACACCAGAATGCTGTTTTTAAAAGTGGTGGCTCTGCAGTATAAAGGCATCATTCTTGTCAGGACACTCTGAAATATGTATGCCCACTGGTTTTTCCAGCAGTTTCCTTACATTCTGCGTAATTGCCCCCAGTATGGCATGTCGGGTGTTCCGTACTCTGAGCGGTACACCAAAGAGCCGCGGTCAGGACCGTTCCCCCCGAACGTGAGTTTGGAGAGCCGATGCCGTGCCGGGTCCCCGCGCCGCTCGATCGAGACGCATCAGTCTGCAGCCAGGCAGAGCCAAGTAAAACCTCTGAAGAAGGCTACTGTGATGAAACCGCATAGTGCAGAGAGGGTTGGGGGGGGGGGGGGGGCAGCAGAGTGATGCCCCCACCCACCTGTAACCCAA
>JAODUD010000039.1:8265474-8275946 GCA_026784285.1 Stomatorhinus walkeri | reverse complement strand
GAGAGGGTTGGGGGGGGGGTGGGGGCAGCAGAGTGATGCCCCCTCCCACCTGTCTCCCAATCAGGGTTTATTTTCCGAATAGATTCATTAGCACAAATTTATAAAGAAGGCATTTCCAAATCATATGACTCTGTGGTGCCATGGCTAGTTCTGTCTCCTTACACCTCAGGGGCCTGGGTTTGTGTCTCAGCTCCAATGCTACTTCTGTGGAGTTCCCATGTTTTTCCGGTTTCATCATAGAGCTTCTTTGCAGAAATTCTATTTCCCCCCACAGTCCAAAAACATGCTGAAGTTTACTGGAACTACCAAGCTGTCTATAGGGGTGAGCATGCCCTGTGATGGTTTGGAGCCCCATTCTTGGGTTAATCCCTGTCTTGTGCCCATAGGCTCCAGACCCGCCCACTATCCTGAATAGGATAAGCGGTTACAGTAAATGAATGACTATTAACTGCATTTTTTAAAATGTATTCTTTAAAATATCACATGTTTAAAGTATCTAATATACAGTGAAATTTATTTTAAACAGGATGTTTGTCAGTTTCTCTCTTTCTCTGCGTACTAGGTTCCTGTGCGTGAGTGAATTCACCATGGACAAAGTGCTCCGTCACCTTCTCCTCCTGGGAACCACGGTGATGATAGTGCACGCCTGCCCGAAGTACTGCGTCTGCCAGAACCTGTCCGAGTCATTGGGCACGCTCTGCCCATCAAAAGGGCTGCTGTTTGTGCCACCGGACCTGGACCGACAGACAGTGGAGTTGAGGCTGGGCGGGAACTACATCGTCAGGGTATCACGGCAGGACTTTGCCAACATGACGGACCTGGTGGACCTGACGTTGTCACGCAACACTATCAGCTCCATCCAGCCGCTCTCCTTCGCCGACCTGGAGAACCTACGGGCGCTGCACCTGGACAACAACCGGCTGGTGGAGATCGGGTCTGACGACCTGCGCGGCCTGCTCAACCTGCAGCACCTCATCCTCAGCAACAACCAGCTGAGCCGTGTCTCTGATCGTGCCCTTGATGACCTCGTGCCCTCCCTGGAGGACCTGGACCTGTCGTACAACAACCTACACCGACTGCCCTGGGATTCCGTACGACGGATGGTCAACTTGCACCAGCTCAGCCTTGACCACAACCTCATCGACTATATCCCCGAGGGCACCTTCGCTGACCTCGAGCGCCTTGCCCGACTGGATCTCACCTCTAACCGGCTGCAGAAGCTACCACCAGACCCCATCTTTGCACGGGCCCAGGAGAGTGTGGCGCCAGTCACTCCATATGCGCCGCAGCTCTCTCTCAGCTTTGGCGGGAATCCCCTGCACTGCAACTGTGAGATGCTTTGGCTGCGACGCCTCGAGAGGGACGATGACCTAGAGACCTGCGCTTCTCCTCCACGCCTGAAGGAGCGCTACTTTTGGTCAGTTGCTGAGGAGGAATTCATCTGTGAGCAGCCCCTCATTACCCAGCACACTCACAAGCTGCTCGTGCTAGAAGGGCAGAGCGCCAGCCTTAAGTGTGTAGCTGCCGGAGACCCCACGCCTTCCGTCCACTGGGTGGCTCCTGATGAGCGCCTGGTGGCTAATTCCACCCGAGCTGTAGTCTATGGGAATGGCACTCTGGAAATCCTTATCACCACGACCAAGGACTCAGGTGCTTTTACATGCATTGCGGCCAACGTGGCTGGCGAGGCGACCGCTGTGGCGGAGCTGTCCGTTGTCCAGCTACCCCATCTCAGCAATGGCACCGACCGCGCCACACAGCCCAAATCGCGCCTTTCTGACATCACTAGCTCCAACAGGGCTGGCAAAAACGATGGAAAAAGCCAGCCCGAGAGGTCGGTGTCTGTGTCTGAAGTGACCGCTGTCTCCGCTCTAGTCAGTTGGTCCGTCAGTGGTGGTGCCCCGAGAGTCAAGATGTACCAGCTACAATACAACTGCTCCGACGATGAAGTCCTAATATACAGGTAAGAGAAACTGCAGGGCACTGACTCGTGTTCATTACTTTCAACCTCACAGTGAACCTCATCTCCGAGCCTTTGTAGAATGTATTTGATGCTGACAAACATGGTTTAACAAAATTCTGCTGCTAGCAGTGATGTGAACTAGTGGGCGAGGAACCTGACTTATAAGCAGAAGGTTAAAAGTTTCCTTTCTGGCATGAATACTGTTGTGCTCCCTTGAGCAAGGTACTTAATGTGAAATTGCTTTCTGTGTGCATCCAAGCGAAAAATAGAAAAAAAAATACAAAATGAAAACCGCTAAGTCGCCTTAGACAAAAGCCTGTACTAAGCAGCAAATTAGATAATGACAAAGTGTAACTCATGGTGATTAATACTGTCTGGAAAACAACACAATGCATGGATTGTCCACTGTCAGCTGAAGAATGCACTTTTGGTGGATTTAACCCTTTTGTAACCTAAGCGTTCATACTCTGCTTTTTTCTGTTGATTTCGTTTAATCAGAGCACATCCAGGAAATGGATTGCAAAAGCCTACAGATCAAACACTCACGTCCTACATTCCGTGAGCTGAGTACATCCATCCATGTTCTCTAGCTTCCTGTTGCTCCTGCAGAGAGAACATAGCTGTATTTCATTTTGGTCCACATCCTCCTTGTTATGAGGAAGAACCCAAATTTCCAGGCACCTGTATTTTTACACGTTCATGTCAGATCAAGTGCTAGTCATCACCGCTGAAAGAGTCTCTTGTTCCCACAGTATGAATCACCAGCTCTCATTCTGATAGTGTCAAAACTACTTTTTCCCTCATGTCAAGACTATGAATACTTCAAGTTTGTGGTAGAACACCATATATTTGAGAATTTTCATTTATTTCCTTGCAGCTAGTAGCCCAGTTTACTCACTCGATTATATCTAGATTATTCTTTATCCTTTCATAGCACCAGTGATCCATGACAAGCTTAGTCCTAGCAATCACAAAGTTATAAGCATGAAAATGAATTTTATTGTCAATATTACTGTATAAAAATGTAAGCAATGCTTATTGACAGACAGATACTAGGATAACATGACAGGTGTTGACTGCAAAATCAGACAGAGTACTTATCATTCGGGGTGAGTGCAGACTGTGCTCTCTGTATGCTCCAAGCACGTATTTGGAAATAAATTATCGTTTAAAGGGCACAAGCAAAAACAAAAGGGTGGTTCACTTTGTGAGCTACAACAGTAACAAGCTGTCTGAATACATTTTGGACCAATGCTGAGCCTTGAAGGCACAGTTTTTGGCTTTTGTCTCCCAGCATCTTCCAGTTTGCTGGTTGCCATGACTGACAACACTATAGCAGGACAGCAGAAGGGTCCGTCGTGGGTTAGCAGCATAAGTACGGGATGTACAGGGCTCTGATTGGGCTGTCAGGGGCGTACAGGGCTCTGATTGGGCTGTCAGGGGCGTACAGGGCTCTGATTGGGCTGTCAGCCAGGCTTCTAAATAAGCTACAGGTGGGATCTACAGATTTGCTGTGTTGTAGCCTTTCCAAGTGCTACATTTCCTGGGGTTCTCTTGTTTAATCCCACACAGTAATCTGATTCACAAATGATGCCCCATTTCCTCAACATTAGGGCTGTTATTAGCTCCCAGTAGCAACATCTTATTGGAATCAAATTATTAAATAACATTTTGATTAGATAAATATAGTCATCAAAATCAGTACGTCATAATGTGAATTTAAGTACATATGCAGGCTATCTGTACATAAGTTTACCAGAACTGGAATTTATTTTTGCATTTTTTAATAATATATAGTATTTTGTACTTTCCTTGTAAAGAAGTGCATGTGATAAGGATGTGATTAGGGTAGGATGCATATTGATATCTCTTCGTCGTCAATGATGTCTATAAATTTAACAGGCTGTGTACAGAGTGATATAGCTTCAGTAGATGCAGGTGCATCCACATGCGTATTAATATCTTGGTGTAGGAGAAGGCTCCGGTACAATGGAGTTCATCTGGCAGAAGCCCCAGAATCCCGCACACTGCAGGTGACTGCAGTGGCTTGTTCATGTTCTACTTTCTCAAAAGTGCAGGCACTTACTTATTACATTTACTTATTGTGCTTCTGTAAGTATATTTCAATGTAATATTTCAGCGTGCCTGCAAGAAAATCCGTCCGTGCTCAACAGCATGGAATAGAACGTATACTGCAGTTTTAGTTGGAGGGCAATTTGAGTCTCCACCCAGCTCTCTGTGTGGAGTTTGCATGATCTCACCATGTCCTCATGCTGTTTCTTCCAGTTTTCCTTCTGACACCAAAAACCTGCTACGGTGAACTGGAGTTGTCTGTTGAAGTGAATGGTTTGTGAGCGAATGGTAGCCCTGTGACGTGTAGCTGCCCCACCCAGGGATGTTCCCTGCGTTGCACCTGTAGCTTCCAGGATAAGCTCCAGACCCCTGCAACCCCACATGGGACAAGTGGGTATAGAAAATGGATGGAGGGATGGATGGACAGTTTTAAAATGAGATCACAAAAGAACGTACACATTGAAATATATTTCTGTCCTGCTCCGCATTAGGGCTTCCTGATTTACACGCCAGAACACTGACAACCTGCAAGTGATTGACTTCACATGTTTTTCATACCTTTTCTGTATCTTTTCTTCAAATGTGTGAAAACATAACTTAAAGAGGTAATTATAAATCCAGTCTATTGCATCCTGGATGGAAAATCTTCTATTTCCTCATTTTACTATTTCTGGCAAAGCCCTGAACCCTTCTTCCGACTGGTAATTCATATCCACTCCAGCCCCCAAAGCTGTACTTTAAACTGGGCTCATTCTGAACTTCATCGGAGCATCTTTGAACTGCCTGCTCTCCCCTATGCGGGAAACACTCGACTCTGCATTTTTATCTGATTTATGATAAGGCTCACCAGCCATTTTCTTGAGTGTTGCTTTGTGGCAGCGTGTTTGAATTTAACGAGATGAATCTAATAAGACAGACAGCCTGAAATCCGTCATGACCGCAATCAGAGGCATGAGTGAAAAAAAAGAATTGCTGCATTTTGCAATGTCTGTAGATTGTTTTTTCCACATGAATTAAATATTAATTCCCGCATTTTTAGACACTGAAGACTTTTTTGGCCTATTTATTATTTATTGTATTGTTTTCTGGTTTAAAATTGCAGTCAGTTTCATTACAGGATTTCCCCTCTGTTTCTGTCATCCAGGGAGTCATGGTGAGGCATAAAGCCCAACCCCCCCCCCCGATATACAACCCTTTATAGTCTCTGGACACACTTCCCTGATCTATTTAACTACACGTCAGGTTCACTTTTTCCCCGACACATCTGATTGACAGGACTGGGTCACTGGGGGCCGAACAAACTTCCACCCTCAGTGCAAACTGCATTTAATGTCATTAGTAATCTTCTCTGACACGGTGACAGTGTTGTTATTTGTACCCAGACACGTCAACTTTGGAAGAATGTGTGTTAGACAGGAGGGGGCGGGAAGAGCCACAAACATTGAAAAGATGGACCCCAAGTTTATATCCCTGTACTGTACAGACTGCATTTCATTTGCAGTAAAAACTTGTCTCCTTGTCTCCTTTCTAAAAAGCTGTGATTCAGCCTATGACCTTCCTTCAACCCCTATGAAAACATCAGCTTGGACATATATATGACACAAGGGACCAAGGGGCAGAGAAATGTATAGCAGAGAATTTCCACCTGCCAAAAAGCGTAATCTTGGAGACATTATAACAAGCACTCACCTTGCCCCGTTTTTCCTTATTTTTCTGTTGCGTGACTCTGAAATGTGATGAGGACAGCTAAGCTGAACTCTGGCACAGATGGTTCACGGACCTTGGCTGTCAGTTAAAAACCAGGCTGAGAAAATATGCCGGAGAGCAGAGTCTGATCGCAGATTCTCGTTGATGCTGGTTATTGGAGTGACCACCCACAGCATTCAGGGAATGAACAGGAATGTTAAATGGTTTACTCAGAGCTTATGTTTGAAAACTATGTTGGTGTAACATGCATGTGTTTAGACCTTAATCGTAGACTTTTAGTCACATCCGCCCATTGAGATCTTGGTGTTAAAGTGGTCATTGCAGCTGATTTCTCTCTGGTTTTTTGGTCTTGAAGGATGATCCCCGCGACCAGTAAAGCCTTCCTGGTGACAAACCTGGTGTCGGGGACACGCTATGACCTGTGTGTCCTGGCCGCATGGGAGGACACGGCCACCACCCTCACTGCCACCAATGTGGTGGGCTGTGTGCAGTTCTTCACGCGCGACGACTACCCTCAGTGTCAGGCACTGCGCGGGCAGCTCCTGGGCGGCACCATGATCCTCGTGGTGGGTGGTGTTATTGTGGCCACCCTGCTGGTCTTCATCGTCATCCTGATGGTGCGCTACAAGGCAGGACCAGCTGAGGAGGTGGCAGTCAAGCTGTCTGCCGTCAGCGATACTTATTCACAGACTAATGGGAGTCGCATGGTGCAGAATGGAGCGCCACCCACCCCACCTAAGCCCAAGGTGACACTGCGGGAGGAGGTGGTGACGTTCAGGTGTAGCACCCTGCAAGGAAACCTCACAGTCTCTTCTTCCTCTACCTCCTCGTCCTCCTCCTCACTGGGAGGCCGAAATGGAGATGGTCACAACCAGGGCACCTCGCTTGGAAGGAGGTGGAAGCCAGTCCACTCTAAGGTGCGACCCAATTTGGACCACCTCTTGGGGGCCATCACCTCCTTGGAGTTGAGGGGTCAGGCTGCAGGAAGAGACCCAGGCTCCTCTGCTGCAGGGGTGCTCCCCATGGCTCCTTCCACGGACCGGGAGCCTCTGCTAGGCACGCCGACGGACTCCCGGCTGAGTCGGTTGCTTACACTCCCACTGGAGAGCAACAGGCCCAGAAGGAGCCAGTCCTTTGACATGGGGGATGTGGGTGGGGACGGGGCAGCTGCCCCCAGCACACAGGCACGGCCCTACCCCCGCAAGGTCAGGAGCGTCTGGACCAGGAGCCTCTCTGTGAACGGGATGCTGCTGCAATGTGATGAAGATGCAGAGGAGGGCAAGGGGAGCCTGGAGGGTTCAGAGTGGGTCCTGGAGAGCACGGTTTGACAGCACAGTGCCCCACCCTAAAGGCCACCTTCCTGACCCCAAGGAGACCATTTCCCAGAGAGCCAAATTGAGGGAAGGGCTGCCGAATCCACATCTCAGCCTCGCCACAACACTGTAAAGGGTGATTCCACCTTGTGCCATAATATACTCCAGAGCAGAGCAGGAAGAGGAGCAGTCAGCAAACACCAGCCCAGCCTCCTCCTCCGGAACTGGACAGAAACACAGTGAGAATCCATATAATCTCTCAGTCGCGTGACTGATATTACATCCAAGATCCATCCGCATCGGGGTCAGGAGGCGTGGCCAGATGATAACTAGCCATAAGATTATGGGTCGGGGCGGGGGGGGGGGGGACACATTAACCCACACATGTAAGACTGCTGCCGACACGGTGGGCAGTGCGGGATTAACACTCTCCCCCAGCTTTGTCGCCTCCACATGCGAGTGGCAATGCCGAGTAGGGGACAGGTGCTTCTCTGAAGAGAAGCGTGAATAAACACGGTCGAGGCCGGCACTCCGCTGCACATCACCACCTCTGCATCACGTCCGTCAGGCTGCACGGATTGCGGCGATGGAGGGGAACGCCTGAATATTAGACTCCGGACCCCCAGTGTAACTGACAGACAGATATGTTTATTTTGCTTTATTCTTTTCAGGTCAGACATTTCTGTTCCAGCCTGTTATTTCCTTTGTTGAAGGGGTTTAGAGCACGTGGCAAACACAGGCATCTTCATCCATTTTCTTTTACCTTTAGTTGTGTCTCTTGTCAAAATTTCATGCCAAACATGTCTTTTTTGTTGTTCTTTTCTGTGAAACTATTTTTATTGCACTACCCAGTTTGCAGAAGGGAATGGATAGCAGCTAATACAGTTGGTGTCAGCATTCTGACAGGCTATTAGTAGCTGAATACACTGAATACAGGGAAGAATGGGAATAATAAATGTCTTATTTCGGTGCTGTTCCAGCTGGACTATGAAGGATTTTGCATGGGATTACAGATTCAGACGATGCAACCGGTTCCCACATCACACATCTCTTTCTCAGCACAATCCATTTGAGGGTTTGCTCTTGGCATCTTCATGGGACTGTGTGAAATTCTTAGCTGAATCATCGGAGCTCTTGCGACCCCAATCTGCTCGTCACACTTCCTTCTGTTCATGCTGCCTCTCTAACTCATTGCTACTCCCAGCACTGTATATTGAATTTGTGTAAAAATGAAGTGAGACTAAGGCTGAAGTTACTGTACAGTAGCACTATTAATATTTCAGTTTGGCAGACCTGTAGAAGGTGCCCGATTTGGATTGTTATAACACACTTGTGTTCGTTCCTATCTTGGACATGTTGAAAATGTTTCTGTGGTCAAACACTTTTTTTGTTCTTGTTTTGTTTTTGCTACAAAATGATAAATATCAAGACTTTCTAAAATGTGTTGGGTGTTTTATTTATGTCTTGATGTCATAGAAAACTTTTTCTGTTGTATGTAATGCTAGCCCAGTTAGTAATGCCAAAAAAAGTAAGAATAGTAATATAGCAGAAGAGATGGGATGATTACAAATCAGGTAAGTGTACACAGAAGGAGCATGTTCCATACACTTATGGTTTCTATCTTTCCATTCTCCTCACTGACCTGATGCTCAGGAACTTGGGAAGAGTATTTCTACATGACCTACAAGTAGATCATTTAGCTTACATGAGCCTAGTAACACTATATGGATCATCGTCATGTTGTATGAAACCAGGCACCTAGCCATACAGTCAGTTTACAAACACTTGTAAAACAATGGTTATTCCGAAGAGTTCAGTGAATTCAAGCGTGGTACAGTCATAGGACGCCACCTCTGCAACAAGTCAGTTTGTGAGATTTATTCACTGCTAAATATTCCATAGTCAGCTGTAAGTGGTATTTTTGCAAAGTAGAAGCATTGAGGAACAACAAAAACTCAGGCACGAAGTAGCAGACCATGCAAAGTAACAGAGTGGGGTCGCCAATTGTTGAGGAGCGTAGTGCGGAAAAGTCGCCAACGCTCTGCTGACTGAAAAGCTGCAGAGTTCCAAACTTCCTCTGGCATTAACCTCAGCACTGGGAGCTTCATGGAATGGGCTTCCATGGCCTAACAGCTGCATACAAGCCTCACATCACCAAGCACAATGCCAAACATCAGATGGAGTGGTGTAAAGCATGCAGCCATTGGACTCTGGAGCAGTGGAAACAAGTTCTGTAGAGGGATAAGAAGCCTGATGGATGAGTCTGGGTTTGGCAGATGTCAAGAGAACATTACCTGCCTGTCTGCATTGTGCCAAATGTACAGTTTGGTGGAGGAGAGATAATGGTAAGGGGGTTCTTCTTCAGGAGTTGGGCTATGCCACTTAGTTCCAGTGAAGTTAACTCTTAATGCTTCAGCAAACCAAGACATTTTCGGTAATTTTATGCTTACAACTTTGTGGGAACAGTTGAGGGAAGGTCCTTTTCTCTTTCAGTATGACTGTGCCCGGTGCACAAAGCAAGGTCCATAAAGACATGCTTGGGGGAGATTGCTGTGGAAGGATTTGATTGGCTCGCACAAAGCCCTGACCTCAACCCCATCAAGCACCTTTGGGATGAACTATAATGGATTATTGTGAGCCAGGTCTTCACATCCAACATCAGTGCCTGACCTCATAAATGCTCTTCTGGATGAATTGGTCCTAAGGCTTTTGTCCATACTGTATATGCCTGGTAAAATTCAAGAGCTACATCTGCTATTCAGAAGCTCATACCAACAAGTATAGTGGTAGTACTCATGGTTTATGGATACGTTGCTGCATTTGGACGTGGATAACATCACTTCATTGCAGAGAGTTTGACAATAGTTTATGAACTGCACAAGAAAATATCTGGCCACCCATCCATAAGCTGCGCATAAGAGACAGCGATCACACATTGGCCAGTGCACATTAGAATGGCTGGAGAAAAAAAAAAAAAAAAGTTTGAGACTGACCCACAAGGGTTCCAGACTGAAATGAAAATGGTTGAATATGCGGCCATTTATTGAGAGTGTGTGAGTTAAAATTTCACGTGGTCACATCTGTGCCAGCGTGTGATATTCACTTGGAAGTTTTGCTCCTGCACAGGTACTGCATTAACGAATTGTGATTGAAATATATTTTTTCTTCTTCCCTGGCTCAATTTGGCTTTATTTCCTCAGTTGGTCTCTCCCTACCTGCATGCAGGAGTATGCAAATATACACACACCCATGATAGAACAGGTAAAACAATCCCTTTAACTGTGGTTCCAAAAACAAAGGCATCTATAGCTGATTATTTAAAAAAAAAAAAAAACTTATAATAAAGCGGAGGAGGCTGGTGGAGAGCGAGAGCCAGAGAGAGGTCCTGTGTAGAGTTGGGCGATATCTACCTAATT